>JAYESA010001232.1:0-54390 GCA_036927795.1 Iris macrosiphon | reverse complement strand
ATAATATACAACCATTCTAAACTATATTTTAATTAGAATCACCTGTCTATACTCGTTTTCACCATTCTAAGCCTGTTTTAGACTATATTTCAGTTAGAATCAGCCATATACTCATTTTCAGTATTCTATGCCTGTTTTATACCATATTTTGATTAGAATTATCCATCTGTACTCGTTTTTACTATTTTACACCTATTTTATACTATATTTTTTGTTAGAATAACCCATATATGCTTGTTTTCATCATTGTATGCTCACCCATATATACTTCATTTTTATCACCCATCTATACTCATTTTTATTATTGTATGCTCATTCTACACTATATTTCGGTATGGGTAACTCATTTATACTCGTTTTTAACAGTCTAGGAACGTTTTATACCAAATTTTGGTTAGAATCATCCGTCTATACTCATTTTCATTATTGTATGCTCATTCTTAACTATATTTCGGTAAGAAAAGATCATTCATTTATACTCGTTTTCACCACTCTACGAGCATTTGATATCTTATTTTAAGTAAAATCGCATTTATGTACTTGTTTTCACTAATCTAGGCAACTTTTATATTTTGGTTAGAGTTACGCATCTATACTCGGTTTCACCAATCAACGCCTATTGCAAACCATATTTTAATTAGAATCACCCATCTATACTCGTTTTTACCATTTTAACCATATTTTAGACCATATCTCAGTTAGAATCGCCCATCTATACTCGGTTTCACCATTTTACAAAATTTTATACAAAATTTTGTTTAGAATCACTCATCGATACTTGTTTTTGTCATTGTATGATCATTATACAATAGTTAGAATCACTCATTTATACTCGTTTTAACAGGTCTACGAGCATTTGAAAACTTATTTCAGTTAGAATAATATTTATATATTGATTCTAATAATTTAGGCCACTTCTATACCTTATTTCGGTTAGTATCACGCATCTATAAACGGCTTCACCAATTTACGCTCATTTTAAACCATATTTCGATTATGATCACCTATCTGTACTCGTTTTCACTATTCTAAAATTGGTTTATACCATATTTTGGTTAGAATCACCTATCTATTACTCGTTTTATTATTGTACGCTCATTATAAACATTATTTTTGTTAGAATCATGTATCTATACTCGATTTCACTAATTTACGCATTTTTTAAACTATATTTTGGTTAGAATCACTTATTTATACTTGTTTTTACCAGTTTACGATCGTTTTATACCATATTTTGATTAGAATCAGCCATCTGTACTCGTTTTCATCATTGTACGCTCATTCTAAACCATATTTTCCATAGAATAATTCATTTGTACTTGTTTTACCAGTCTACAAGCATTTGATTTTTGTTTCACTAGTCTACGTCACTTTTATATCTTATTTCGGTTAGATTAACGCATATGTACTCGGTTTCAATAATATACAACCATTCTAAACCATATTTTAATTAGAATCACCTGTCTATACTAGTTTTCACCATTCTAAGCCTGTTTTAGACTATATTTCAGTTAAAATCAGCCATATACTCGTTTTCAGTATTCCATGCCTGTTTTATACCATTCTTTTATTAGAATTATCCATCTGTACTCGTTTTTACCTTTTTACATCTATTTTATACTATATTTCGATAAGAATCACCCATATATGCTCGTTTTCACCATTCTATGCTCACCTATATATACTCATTTTTATCATCTATATTTCGGCTACAAGCACTCATTTATACTCGTTTTCACCATTCTACGAGCATTTGAAAACTTATTTCGATTAGAATAGTAATTATATACTCCTTTTCGCCAGTCCACGTCTGTTTTGCACTATATTTCGATTAGAATCACCCATTTATACTCGTTTTCATCTTTTTATGCTTATTCTACACTATATTACGGTTAGAATCACTCATTTATACTCGTCTTCACCTGAATACGAGCATTTGATACCTTATTTTGGTTAGAATCACCCATCTACACTCGTTTTTACCATTCATGATTATTTTATACCATATTTCGGTTAGAATCACCTAACTATACTTGTTTTCACCATTGTACGCCTGTTTTATACATATTTAGGTTAGAATCACCCATCTATACTTATTTTTATTATTTTATGCTCATTCTACACTATATTTCGGTATAAGTAACTCATTTATACTCATTTTCAATAGTCTACAACCGTTTTATACCATTTTTTGGTTAGAATCATCCGTCTATACTAATTTTTATCATTGTACGCTCATTCTTAACAATATTTCGGTCAGAAAAAATCATTCATTTATACTCGTTTTTACTACTCTACGAGCATTTGATATCTTATTTCAAGTAGAATCGCATCTATGCACTCGTTTTCACTAATCTAGGCCACCTTTATATTTCGGTTAGAGTTATGCATCTATACTCGATTTCACCATCAATGCCTATTCTAAACCATATTTCAATTAGAATCACCAATCTATATTCATTTTCACCATTCTAACCCTATTTTAGACATATCTTGGTTAGAATTGCCCATCTATACTCAATTTCACCAATTTACAAAAAAATATACTATATTTTGGTTTGAATCACCTATTTATACTCATTTTCATCAATGTATGATCATTCTACAATAGTTAGAATCACTCATTTTTACTCATTTTTACCAGTCTACGAGCATTTAACAACTTATTTTAGTCAAAATCATATTTATATACTTGATTCCACTAATCTAGGACACTTCTATACCTTATTGTGGTTAGTATCACGCATCTTTAAATGGCTTCACCAATCTACGCCTATTCTAAACTATATTTCGATTAGGATCACCTATCTATACTCGTTTTCACTATTCTAAACATGTTATATACCATATTTCGGTTAGAATCATCCATCTATTACTCGTTTTATTATTGTACGCTCATTATAACCTTTATTTCGGTTAGAATCATGCATCTATACTCAATCTCACCAATTTACGCTCATTCAAAACCATATTTCGGTTAGAATCACCTATTTATACTCGTTTTCACCAGTTTATAACTATTTTATACCATAGTTTGATTAGAATCATCCATCTGTACTCGTTTTCAACATTCTATGATCGTTTTATACCATATTTCGGTTAGAATTATCTATCTATACTCGTTTTTACTATTGTACACCTGTTTTATACATATTTAGGTTAGAATAACCCATCTATACTCGTTTTTATTATTGTATGCTCATTTTACACTATATTTTGATATGAATAACTCATTTATACTTGTTTTCAACAGTCTACGACCATTTTATATCTGGTTAGAATCATCCATCTGTACTCAGTTTTATTATTGTACGCTCATTCTTAACCATATTTTGATCAAAAAAATCATTCATTTATACTCGTTTTCACCAGTCAACGAGCATTTGATATCTTATTTTAAGTAGAATCGTATTTATGTACTCATTTTCACTAATCTAGGCAACTTTTATATTTTGGTTAAAGTTACGCATCTATACTCGATTTTACCAATCAACGCTTATTGTAAACCATATTTCAATTTGAATCACCCATCTATACTCGTTTTTACCATTTTAACCATATTTTAGACCATATCTCGGTTAAAATCACCCATCTATACTCGGTTTTACCATTTTACAAAATTATATACAATATTTCTGTTAGAATCACCCATCGATACTCGTTTTCGTCATTGTATGATCATTCTACAAAAGTTAGAATCACACATTTATACTCGTTTTCACAGGTCTACGAGAATTTAAAAACTTATTTTTCTAGTTAGAATCATATTTATATATTGATTTCAATATTCTATACCTTATTTTGGTTAGTATCACGCATCTATAAACAACTTCACCAATCTACGTCCATTTAAACCATATTTTGATTATGATCACCTATCTGTACTCGTTTTCACCATTTTAAACTTAATTTATTCCATATTTCGGTTAGAATCACCCATCTATTACTCGTTTTATTATTGTACACTCATTATAAACATTATTTCTGTTAGAATCATGCATTTATACTCGATTTCACTAATTTACGTATATTATAAACCATATTTCGGTTAGAATCACTTATTTATACTCTTTTTCACCAGTTTACGACCGTTTAATATCATATTTTGATTAGAATCACCCATCTGTACTCTTTTTTTATCATTGTATGCTCATTCTAAACCACATTTTTCTTAGTATCATTTATACTCATTTTACCAGTCTACGAGCATTTGATATTCGTTTTCACTAGTCTACATCGCTTTTAAACTTGTTTCGGTTAAATTAACGCATATGTACTCGGTTTCAATAATATACAATAATTTGAAATTATATTTCAATTAGAATCACCTGTCTATACTCGTTTTCACCATTTTAAGCCTGTTTTAGACTATATTTCAGTTAGAATCAGCCATATACTCATTTTCAGTATTCTATGCATGTTTTATACCATATTTTGGTTAGAATTATCCATTTGTACTCATTTTTACCTTTTTACGCCTATTTTATACCATATTTCGACAAGAATCACCCATATATGCTCGTTTTCACCATTCTATGCTCACCCATATATACTCATTTTTATCACCCATATTTCGGCTACAAGCACTCATTTATACTCGTTTTCACCATTCTGTCATCCTCACTTTTTCATTCAAGGGTAGTTTGGTAATTGACATGGGTAATTTAATTCTAGAAATTATTTGTATTTAATATTTATGCATGCATGATTATTTAATCATTGTATTAATTATTGTTTGCTAGTTATAGATTTAATTTTTAGACTTGTATAGTGGACCTAACCTATTTATTAGAATTCATGAACTAATATTTTAGATTAGCTTAGATTGAGCCCATTGAATTAGGCCCATGGATTAGGAGGTTGGATTAATTAGAGAAACTATTAGACTAGAACCTTTCCTCCCTAATTAATTTCTTCATGAGAGCCCCCAAGGGGTATTTGTGATATTTTACATTGCTTGGGGAGGGGGTTACATGGCCGGCCCATAGAGGAGGAGAGAGAGTGCTCTCATTTCATTCATTCTCAAATTCTAGATCTATAATTTTCCTTTTCACAATTTTCCTCCATTCCCTCATCAATTTCCTACCAATTCTTCACCAATTTCTTCCCTAATTCTTCATTAAGATTTCTACATCAAGAATCTACAAGAAGGAAGCAAGGAGCAAGGAGGAGGAGGCCAAGATCTACAAGGAGAGGAGCTACTTGGCATTTGTGAACTTTTTATTAGGAATCCATCTCCCAATAGGTATATTTCGGTTTTTGCCCTTCTATTAGACTCTAAATCTAAGATTTAACCATGAGAAATTAACCCACATGCATAGGCTACCCATAGAATTTAGTTTTAGGTTCATCGGAGACCTACGGTAGAAGTTATGTCGAATTTGGTGCCAATTTTGGAAGAATTTCGAGATTGGCAAATATAGTGGTTGTCATTGGGTCTAATAGATATAAATGACATTTGATTGCTTGTTTGTAACTATTGTCGTATCCACAATTGGATATGTGTAGGCCGTATCTAGTTAATTTGACGAAACGGGTTAATTTTGGGGGTTTTTCTCCGGCACGGGGCCTTGTGCATATCACATTGTGACACGGACATGTAGATACTCTAATTACAATACGTATTGTTCATAATTAATGTATTAGACTTGCTCGTATCCTCCGAGATGCGTTTGATTGTGTGTTGGAGCCGTATCGCAAGCGTATCATAGAGAAAGTGTTATACGGGTGCGGTGCACTCCACGTGTTTGTTGTTTGGTCCTTTTTCCTATACGTGCACGTGTATTTATATATATATATATATATATATATATATACATAGACACACACATATACCCAAACATAATATACACTATATATTACATAGATAACATATATATATATATATATATGTTATCTATGTAATATATAGTGTATATTATGTTTGGGTATATGTGTGTGTCTATGTATATATATATATATATATATATATATATATATATATATATATATGTGTGTGTGTGTGTGTGTGTGTGTGTGTGTGTGTGTGTGTGTGTGTTTGTATATAGATTTATATGTATGTGTATATATATATATATATATATATATATATATATATATATATATATATATATATATAGTGATATATATATATGTGTATGTGTATGTGTATGTGTGTATATATATATATATATATATATATATATATATATATATATATATATATATATATATATATATATATGGTGGTGTTATGTATTTAGAGTAAGGTGTATGTTGGGTGGTATATGTATCTATGTATATAGATAGCTAGTTATCTATATGTATATATCTATATGTGTTATGATTGTGTATATATATGCATAGGTGTAGTGTTGTGTTAGTGTTTGTGTGGCATGTGTGTGAAGATGTGGCTGTGTAGGGGGGATTGCACAGCATGTGCAGGGTGCTGTGCACTCGGGCAGCAGGGAAACTACAAGTATACTGTGCAGTTTAGCAACTGTGCAAGGGGTGAGCAGCTGTGCAACACAGCAAATGGAACAAAAGGGCAGCAGCAGCTCAGGCTTGCAGTAAAGAGCACTGCAGCAGGGAGTCTCCAAGTGAAGGGAGCAGTAGCCACAACACACAGTGATGCAGAGAGCAGTTCAGGGTGCATTCGTGCACTGAGCAATGTACAGTCGAGCAGTTCTTCATGTAGCAGTAGCTACCCAGCTGAGGATGCACATCATGAGCAGTTTGCAGCCTTGACAGTGTAGGATATGCACTGCTCAGTAAGAGCACAAGGCTCAGGCTTGCAGCAAATCGAGTTTCAGTTCATTGAGCCCGAGCAGCGAATTCAGTGCACAAGGGACTGAAGTTATGCACAGCCAATGCTCAGTTCAGCAAGGTATCAGTCACTGTGCCTTTCAGTCTCAAAAATTTCAGTTGGATTTTTGTATTTAGTTATCAGTGTTGGATTCTCAGTTTCAGTTTAGTTGGTTCAGGTTTCAGTCTAATATCAATTAGATAGTTATCAAGGTGTAGGTATAGATAGTTAGTTAGTTACTGTTTAAGCTAGATAGCTTTATATACTATTTGTATTATCTGTTAGTGAGTTATGTACCCAGATACTTGTTAGTCTAAGTAGTTAGATAGGTATGTATTTACTTGTTAGATTAGTTATATGTATATATATGTTAGTTGAGTTTGGCTAGCTAGTAGCTAGTCAGCTACCTATATATGTATATATTTTATTAGTTGTTATTTTATAATAGTTAGATATATGTAGTATGGTTTTATGTAGTAGTTAGATATATTATAGTGTTAGTTATATAGTTAGTATTAGATGGATTATATATATATGTATTATTTATGTTAGTGTTGAGTTGCCTTGGGATACCAAGGTATCACCAAGGTATTGAGTCGATACCCAAGGTATTAACTTTGGATATCGAGATAGGTGCGATACACATTAGTGCAAGGCCAAGGTATCCTATTTCAATTGATTTGATATAGTATTATAATATTTCACTTGTATATATATATATATATATATATATATATATATATATATATATATATAACACTATTTTCATATTCGAAAACTTGCCTATCTTAGGATACGGCTCTTTGAGTGCCTAGTTGTATGATAGCTTAGCTAGCATAGCTTCATAGTGTATCGACTTAGTGACTTAACATTAGACTCTTGCAACCTAGATTTTATTGGTTTAACTTAGAAATGGCGTATTGACCTAGAACTGCATCAACTTCACTTATTTTCATTCTTGAACCTTGTATTGATGCAACATACCATATATAGGTTGTGTGATACCAGCTTGGGCATCGAGAGACACACCTTGCTTAGGACTTCAGGCGAGTACATTTCTCTGATAGTTTTTAATTCATAATATTTGTATATATGCATGTTCTAGAATTGTATACATTAATTCCGACACAGTGATTTCACGGACTGGTACTATATGGATCCCGTCAGGAGATGTTATCCTCCACCGTGTTTAGCGGGTACTCGTGTACATTGTATCTTATCGTGTATATTGGATATTAATTATATATCATGTTCACACACTGCTCATATTCAGTGTGCTTATACGTGTACACCCATCGCTCGTGTTCGATGGTTATGATATTCGTGTACACACACTGTTTGTGTTCAGTGGTTATATTTTATATTCGTAGCGTGTCGTGATTGGATCCATCGGTATTAGTTGGGGGTAGGAGAGTAGGAGTTGATTATGTGATCAAAGCCATTGTTACATCGTGTATATTCTGGTTGCATATCTCACTTATAATCGTGTTACCTGATCATGTTCACCCAACCCGATCACATAATAAACTTGTATTCTGAGGCACATTAGTTAGTTTAGATTGCAGTTATTCCATCATATTGTTGATCTATATTCTCGTACATTACATGTATATCTATTATTCATTCATTCATTCATTTATTTAGTGATCTTGTATTTTATTTCTATATCTGTTTATATGCTCGATTATGTTATTGAAACTGCTTTCAGAGGTATGTACTTCACTCCAATCCTGACTGGATATATTTTTCCAAATGACTGAATTTTAGAGCAGTGTCCCACATTCTACGGGGCGCAGGACGGCATACCTATAGAGGATATTCCTATTGACCAGGAGGACTTAGTTGCAGAGCCCGAGGAGATCTAGTTTTGTGTTGGATTTTATTAGACTATTCTTTTGGTGGATTCACATCTTGTATATTATTTCATTATGGATTGTATCTTTATTCTTTCCTTCGCTATTCCATTCGTGCATTATTTCTTCCTTAGTTTGTTTTGTGATTGAGATTAGTTATACTTGTGAGATAGCATATTGCTCCTCCGTTTGGAGTTGAGATGGTTGACAGGTACCATATTATTTTGTTGAGATGTTAGATAGTTAAAAATGATCCAAACAGCGTTCTACCGTCGATTCTGCGGCGTAGGCTAGGCGTAACCTCGTACTCGTGCCCGAATATCCGAGTGTGGGTCGTGACAATTCTACGAGCATTTGAAAACTTATTTCAGTTAGAATAGTAATTATATACTCTTTTTCACCAGTCCACGCCTATTTTACAGCATATTTCGATTAGAATTATCCATTTATACTCGTTCCCATCTTTGTATGCTTATTCTACACTATATTACGGTTAGAATCACTCATTTATACTCGTCTTCACCTGAATACGAGCATTTAATACTTTATTTTGGTTAGAATCATCCATCCACACTCGTTTTTACCATTCTATGATTGTTTTATACCATATTTCGGTTAGAATCACCCATCTATACTCATTTTTACCATTGTACGCCTGTTTTTATACGTATTTAGGTTAAAATCACCCATCTATACTCGTTTTTATCATTGTATGCTCATTCTACACCATATTTTAGTTTGAGTAACTCACTTATACTTATTTTCAACAGTCTACGACCATTTTATACCATATTTTGGTTAGAATCATCTATTTATACTAATTTTTATCATTTTACGTTCATTCTAAACTATATTCTGGTTAGAATAAATCATTCATTTTACTCGTTTTTACCGGTCTACAGGCATTTGATATCTTATTTCAAGTAGAATTGTTTTTATTACTCGTTTTCACTAATCTATGGCACTTTTATATTTTAGAGTTACACATCTATACTCGGTTTCACCAATCAACGCCTATTCTAAACCATATAGAATCACCCATCTGTACTCGTTTTCACCATTCTAACCCTGTTTTAGATCATATCTCGGTTAGAATCGTCCATCTATACTTTGTTTTACCATTTTATAAAATTTTATACAATATTTTAGTTAGAATCACCCATCTATACTCGTTTTCATCATATATGATCATTCTACAAAACATTTCTGTTAGAATCACTAATTTATACTCGTTTTCACCAGTCAACGAGCATTTGACAACTTATTTCAGTTATAATCATATTTATATACTTGATTCTACTAATCTAGGCCACTTCTATACCTTATTTCAATAAGTATCACGCATCTATAAACGACTTCACCAATCTACGTCCATTCTAAACCATATTTCGATTAGGAAACAACGCCCAACCTACGCCGCAGAATCAGCGGTAGAACGCTGTCTAGATAGTCTATCTAACAATATAATGAACCACCAATAATGATAGTATACTCAATCACAGAACTAAGATAGAAATGAGCACGAATCAGATAAAGAATAGAATAGTCACAATACAACTCATGAGTCTAAATAATACATCAATGAGTCTGAAGAACAACACAAAAAGCTGGAGACAAATCCAGTACAAAGAATACTACGAAGCTACAACTCCAGGGTCAACTGTCTCAGTTGGGATAAGTCCCTCTTGAGCCAGGGTCTCAGAATCTAAACCCACAACATCCTGGGGTCCATAAAAGGTAGGGTACCACTCCTCAGTTTCATCTGAAAAAATATATCCAGTCAGAAAAGGAGCAGAGTACATCTCTAACAGCAGTTCTAATTAATGATAAAAACTATGTAACAGTAAATAGCTGTGGATAAACAAGATGCACAAATAGATACAAGAGATATATAGACAATAAGGAAATACTGAAAAGAAAGACAATAATGAACAATATGTCAATGAAACAATATTACTAATGACTAAGTGTGTGAGTACAAGCTTAACATGTGATCGGCTTGGGCAAGATACAATGCGGCCTGGCTAATCATAAGTGCGGTTTATGATCAACACTATTCATTTACCAGTACTTTATTCAATAGGGATTTGATCACATATCTATACTAATACTCCCCACCTCCGACTGGTATAATAGATCCAACCACGGTATGCTATGGCACGAGATTCCCCAAGAAGATAGCTAGTCTCCCCGAGAATCGGTGTCTGTACATGTACAAGATAACCAATGAAACAATACTTGCACCATATACACCGTATACCAAGGAATAACATCTCATGACGAGATCCGGATATACCAATCCGTGTAACCATAGTGTCAAGAGAACATGGATATCTACACTAGATACAGTGAACATAGAGGATATCATAAATGAGAAACTATCAGAGAATGTACTCGCCTGAAGTCCAATGAATAGTCTCACAGATATCTGACTCGGTGCCTCGAAGATCTAGATATAGAATACAACATCAATACAAGGTCTCGAAAAGAGAATAAGTCAAACTAGTCAACTTCTAGGTCAATAAGTCAATTCTAAGTCAAAAGTCAACTATGGTCAACTCTAAAGTCAATTATGGTCAAACCAAGGTCAATCCTCACAAAACATCTATATAAATAATAATATAGAATAATAAATTAACCAATTTGGAACCATAACTTTAAACCATCTTGGTACCCACATAATGTATGCTTAAGATACATATAATATATACTCTAATATAATATATATACAAACCAATATTTTATACAATTAAAATAATATATCAATACTAGTATTATACCTCACAATAAGCACACACACATATATATATATATATATATATATATATATATATATATATATATATACAATTATAATATATAATATATAAATTAAATCTGTCCAAATGTCACTGAAAATAGTATGCTAAAATATAAATTTCAATAAACAGACTTATAGTGACAGTCCCGACTGTCACAGAAAAAACTGTCGCCAAAACGCTGTATATATAACCCACTGCCGTCACAGTTTGATGACAGTTCAAACTGTCACAGAAAATCGTCGCTGAAGAATTGTCGCTCAAACTCGCCCGCAGCATTAATGACAGAACTGTCATTAATGCCGAAATACTGCTACAGCGGCTGCTATTTTAATGACAGCAACTGTCATTAAATGCCACTGTCGCAAAACAAAACAAATAATATATAACTATATATATTAATCTATTCTACTATATAATGTCAAAACTAGGCTTCACCGTGAAAGTTTTTCGTTCCAAAAATACCCTTCATTATATTTCAATATGTATTAACGTTGATAAGGATATCTATGTAATTAAAAACAGTAATTAAATACGTATTAAATGTATGTATGCATGCATGAGGCAACTTGGGGAATGATAGTTAATAAAACAAAGATATGCATGCATGCATGCAAAGTAGGTAGTTTGGAGAATAAAACAAAAGTTAATAAAGCATGCATGCAAAGTAGGCACATGAACCCAAGAGATAAGATAAACCTTTCATATTTCCGTCATTTAATTTCTCCCAACTTTCATGCTCCTGCCTATCATATTTCCACCTATAATAAAATTAAGAAATTATTATTTGCTCTTTAATGAACTATTAATTTTTTTAAGTAATATGAAATACGTGCAACGCACGTGCGTATATACTAGTAAATATAAATCAATATATATATATATATATATATATATATATATATATATATATATATATATATATATATATATATATATAAAACAATTAAATAAATAAATATACATAAACCTACACAAATAAATACTAATAGTTACAAAACACATTGCATGTATTAATATACATATTTTACATGGCTAGAAGCACACATAAAATATATTCATTAATATACAAATAATTACATAATAATTATAATTAATATAATTACTCATTTAAACACATAAATATATTTTATAAAATATTTATGTATAATTTATTTTATTAATATGTAGTAACATATATAATTACATGTAAAGAAAACTACATATATTTTTATACATCATAGTAGCACACATAAAAATATAAAGATCTATGCTACAATAAATACCATACTAAATACACTAAAATAAATATATAACATCTATATATATTTACTAATTATAATACAAGAATTTAAGCATAAATAATTAGATCTATACAAAAACACACACAATTGGAGAGTATCACACCGTATCCCACTAGATCTAGGATATGCATGTGACACGAGTCCAACACACAACCAATTGCACCCCGAAGGACACAAACAAGTCACAAATAATATTTATGAACAAATCAAAGTGTCAAAAGTAGATCTATGTATCCGTGTCAAAATATGTCCGTGTCAAAATATGACATGTACAAAGTCCCGTGTCGGAGGAAAAACCTCCAAAACGACACGTATCACCAAATTATTGGGATACGAACTACATGTACCCAATTGTGGACACGACACTAGCCCCAAACACATAAGCACATGTCCAATTGATCTATAGGATCAATTGACAAACACAACAAAATGTAAATTCGGAATTCCATCAAAATTGACACAAAAAATACCATAACTTTCTCCATGGGTCTCCTATGAACACAAAACCAAGTCCTATGGGTAGTAAATACATATAGGTTAATTTTACATGATTAAATCTCAGATTTAGAAGCTATTTTAATGAGAAAAACTAAATTATACCTATTGGGAGATGGATTCCTAATGAAACCTCCAATTGAGATAAAATTGCTTCCAAATTGTAGATCCTTGCTCCTCTTTGTAGATCTTTGCTTCCTCCTTCTAGATCCTTGCTTCTCAACTTTCTAATGGTGAATTGGGAAGAATTTGGAATGAATTTGGTAGAGAATTGGAATGGGAATGAAAGGAATTTGGGAGTGGGGAATTCTAGATCTAGATTTGGAATGAGAATGAGAGGAGAGAGAAATTCCCCCTCCCCTCTAATATAGGCCGGCCATGCCCCCTTCCACAAGCAATTATAAAATGTCCAATGTACCCCTTGGGGCCTCTCATGAAGAAATAATTAAGGAAGGAAGCTTCTAGTCTAATTATTTAATTAATTTAATCTATCTCCTTAACAATGGGCTTTCTAAATGGGCCAAGTCTAACTAATTAATTCATGTTGGTCCATGGGTCCAAACTAAACTAGTTGGGTCCACTAATATAAGTCCAAAATAATTAAATAACATCTAACAACAATTAAATAATACAACAAATAATTATTTACAATGCATAATATTTAATTAAATAGGAAAATACTAAAATACCCTTTCCTAAAAATGTGGTAGTGACACATTTTCATCATTGTATGATCATTCTACAACATATTTCAGTTAGAATCACTCTTTTATACTCGTTTTTACTAGTCTACGAGCATTTGACAACTTATTTTAATAAGAATCACATTTATAAACTCGATTCCAATATAGGCCACTTCTATACCTTATTTCGGTTAGTATCACGCATCTATAAACGGCTTCACCAATCTAAGCCCATTCTAAAACATATTTCGATTAGGATGACCTATCTGTACTCTTTTTCATTATTGTACGCTCATTCTAAACTATATTTCTGTTAGAATCATTCATTTATACTCGTTTTTACTAGTCTACAAGCATTTGATACTCGTTTTCACTAATCTACGTAACTTTTATAACTTATTTTGTCTAGATTTACGTATATATACTCTGTTTCACTAATCTACATCTATTCTAAATAATATTTCAATTATAATCACCTATATATACTCGTTTTTTACCATTATAAGCCTGTTTTAGACTATATTTCAGTTAGAATTATCCATATATAGTCGTTTTCAGTATTCTATACCTGTTTTATACCATATTTTGGTTAGAATTATCCATCTGTACTAGTTTTTATCATTGCATGCTCACCCATATATACTTATTTTTATCACTCATATTTCAGTTACAATCACCCATTTATACTCTTTTTCACCATTTTACGAACATTTAAAAACTTATTTTGGTTAGAATAGTAATTATATATTCATTTTTGCCAGTCCATGCCTATTTTGCAACATATTTCGATTAGAATCACCCATTTATACTCGTTCCCATCTTTGTATGCATATTAAACAATATATTTCAATTAGAATCACTCATTTATACTAGTTTTCTCTAGTATACGAGCATTTGATACCTTATTTTTGGTAAAATCATCCATCTATACCCGTTTTTATCATTCTATGATTGTTTTATACCATATTCTGTTAGAATCATCCATCTATACTCATTTTTATCACTATATGCTCATACTACACCTAATTTCGGTTTGGATAACTCATTTATACTAGTTTTCAACAATCTACAACCATTTTATACCATATTTTGGTTAGAATCACCCATTTATAGTCGGTTTCACCAATCAACGCCTATTCTAAACCATATTTTAATTAGAATCACTAATCTATACTCGTTTTCACCATTCTAAGCCTATTTAGACCATATCTCGGTTAGAATCGCCCATCTATACTCGATTTCACCATTATATAAAAAAATTATACTATATTTCGGTTAGAATCATCCATCTACGAGCATTTGATAACTTATTTACGTCAGAATCACATTTATATACTTGATTCCACTAATCTAGGCCACTTCTATACCTTATTTCGGTTAGTATTACGCATCTATAAATGGCTTCACCAGTCTATGTCCATTACAAACCATATTTCGATTAGGATCACCTATCTGTACTCGTTTTAATCATTCTAAACATGTTATATAGTATATTTCGGTTAGAATCACCCATATATTACTCGTTTTATCATTGTACGCTCATTATAACCTTTATTTCGGTTAGAATCATACATCTATGCTCGATTTCACCAATTTACGCCCATTCTAAACCATATTTCGGTTAGAATCACTTATTTATACTCGTTTTCACTAGTTTACAACTGTTTTATACCATATTTTGATTAGAATTACCCATTTGTACTCTTATTTATCATTGTACGCTCATTATAAACCATATTTTTGTTAGAATCATTCATTTATACTCTTTTTTACCAGTCTACGAGCATTTGATACTCGTTTTCACAACTTTACAGCACTTTTATACCTTATTTCGGTTAGATTTATGCATCTGTACTCAGTTTCACTAATCAGCATCCATTCTAAACCATATTTCAATTAGAATAATCTATATATACTTGTTTTCACTATTCTAAGCTTGTTTTAGACTATATTTTAGTTAGAATCATCCATATATACTCATTTTCAGTATTCTATTCCTGTTTTATACCATATTTTGGTTAGAATTATCCATATGTACTCGTTTTTACCTTTTTTACGTCTATTTTATACCATATTTTGGTTAGAATAACCCATATATGCTCGTTTTCATCATTGTATGCTTACCCATATATACTCATTTTTATCACCTATATTTTGGTTACAATCACTCATTTATACTCGTTTTCACTATTCTACGAGCATTTGAAAACTTATTTCGGTTAGAATAGTAATTATATACTCGTTTTCGCCAGCCCACACCTATTTTGCACCATATTTTGATTAGAATCACATATTTATACTCATTCCTATCTTTTTACGCTTATTCTGTACTATATTTTGGTTAGAATCACTCATTTATACTCGTCTTCGCATGTATACGAGCATTTGATACCTTATTTGGGTTAGAATCACCCATTTACACTTGTTTTCACCATTCTATGATTGATTTATATCATATTTCGGTTAGAATCTTCCATCTATACTCGTTTTCACCATTGTACGCTTGTTTTATATATATTTAGGTTAGAATCACCCATCTATACTTATTTTTATCATTGTATGCTCATTCTACACTATATTCCGGTGTGGGTAACTCATTTATACTTGTTTTCGTCAGTCTACGACCGTTTAATACCAAAATTTGGTAAGAATCATTCGTCTATACTCATTTTCGTCATTGTACTCTCATTCTAAACCATATTTTAGTTAGAAAAAATTATTCATTTATACTCTTTTTTACCACTCTACAAGCATTTGATATCTTATTTCAAGTAGAATCTTATTTATGTACTCATTTTCACTAATCTAGGCCACTTTTATATTTCGATTAGTGCTATGCATCTATACTCGGTTTTACCAATCAACGCCTATTCTAAACCATATTTCAATTAGAATCACCATTATGTACTTGTTTTCACCATTCTAACCCTATTTTAGACCATATCTCGGTTAGATTCGTCCATCTATACACGATTTATAATGGGTAAGTCATTTATAATGGTTTTAACTGACTACTATACTATATTCCGGTATGGAAAAGTCATTTATAATAGTTTTTAACTGTCTACGACCATTTTTTACCAAATTTTGATTTGAATCATCCGTCTATACTCATTTTCATCATTGTACGCTCATTCTAAACCATATTTCGGTTAGAAAAAATATTCATTTATACTCGTTTTTACCACTCTACGAGCATTTGATATCTTATTTTAAGTAGAATCGCATTTATGTACTCGTTTTCACTAATCTAAGTCACTTTTATATTTCGGTTAGAGTTATGCATCTATATTCATTTTCACCAATCAACGCCTATTCTAAACCATATTTCAATTAGAATCAGCATTCTATACTCGTTTTTACCATTCTAACCCTATTTTAGACCATATCTCGGTTAGAATTGCCCATTTATACTCGATTTCACCATTTTACTAAAATTTATACTATATTTTCGTTTGAATCACCTATCTATACTCGTTTTAATCCATGTATGATCATTCTACAATAGTTAGAATCACTCATTTATACTCATTTTTTCCTGTCTATGAGCATTTGACAACTTATTTCAGTTAGAATCATATTTATATACTTGATTCCACTAATCTAGGCCACTTTTATACCTTATTTCAGTTAGTATCACGCATCTATAAAAGGCTTCACAAATCTACGCCTATTCTAAACTATATTTCGATTAGGATCACCTATCTGTACTCGTTTTCACCATCCAAAACTTGTTATATACCATATTTCGGTTAGAATCACCCATCTATTACTCGTTTTACCATTGTACGCTCATTATAATCTTTATTTTGGTTAGAATCATGCATCTATACTCAATTTCACCAATTTACGTCCATTCTAAGCCATATTTCGGTTAGAATCACTTATTTATACTCGTTTTCACCAATTTACAACCGTTTTATACCTTATTTTGATTATAATCACCCATCTGTACTCTTATTTATCATTGTACCTCATTCTAAACCATATTTTTGTTAGAATCATTCGTTTATACTCTTGTTCACCAGTCTACGAGTATTTGATACTCGTTTTCACTAGTTTATATCATTTTTATACCTTATTTCGGTTAGATTTATGCATATGTACTCAGTTTCACTAATCTACATCCATTTTAAACCATATTTCGATTAGAATCATCTGTCTATACTAGTTTTCACCATTCTAAGCCTGTTTTAGACTATATTTTAGTTAGAATCACCGATATATACTCATTTTTAGTATTCAATTCCTGTTTTATACCATATTTTGGTTAGAATCATCCATCTGTACTCGTTTTCACCTTTTTACGCCTATTTTATATCGTCTTTTTGGTTATAATCACCCATATATGCTCGTTTTCACCATTCTATGCTCACCCATATATACTCATTTTCATCACCCATATTTCGGCTACAAGCACTCATTTAAACTCGTTTTCACCATTCTACGAGCATTTGAAAACTTATTTCGGTTAGAATAGTAATTATATAATCGTTTTATACCATATTTTGATTAGAATCACCCATTTATATTCGTTTCCATCTTTTTACGCTTATTCTACACTATATTTCGGTTAGAATCACTCATTTATACTCATCTTCACATGTATACGAGTATTTGACATCTTATTTGGTCAAAATCATCCATCTACACTCGTTTTCACCATTCCATGATTGTTTTATACCATATTTTGGTTAAAATCACCCATTTATACTCATTTTTACCATTGTACGCCTGTTTTATACATATTTAGGTTAGAATCATCCATCTATACTCGTTTTTATCATTGTATGCTCATTCTACACTATATTTCGGTATGGGTAACTCATTTATACTCGTTTTTAATAGTCTACGACCGTTTTTTTAATCAAATTTTGGTTTGAATCATCCGTCTATACTCATTTTCATCATTGTACGCTCATTCTAAACCATATTTCGGTTAAAAAAATAATTCATTTTTACTCATTTTTACCACTCTACGAGCATTTGATATCTTATTTCAAGTAGAATCGCATTTATGTACTCGTTTTCACTAATCTAGGCCACTTTTATATTTCGGTTAGCGTTAGGCATCTATACTCGGTTTCACCAATCAATGCCTATTTTATACTATATTTCAATTAGAATCACTAATCTATACTCGTTTTCACCATTCTAACCCTATTTTAGACCATATCTCGGTTTGAATCGCCCATCTATACTCGATTTCACCATTTTACTAAAATTTATACTATATTTCCGTTTGAATCACCTATCTATAATATTTTCGTTTGAATCACCTATCTATACTCATTTTCATCAATGTATGATCATTCTACAATAGTTAGAATTATTCATTTATACTCATTTTTACCTGTCTACGAGCATTTGACAACTTATTTCAGTTAGAATCACATTTATATACTTGATTCCACTAATCTAGGCCACTTCTATACCTTATTTCGGTTAGTACCACGCATCTATAAATGGCTTTACCAATCTACGCCTATTTTAAACCATCTTTCGATTAGGATCACTTATCTGTACTCATTTTCACCATTCTAAACATGTTATATACAATATTTTGGTTAGAATCACCCATCTATTACTCGTTTTGTCATTGTACGCTCATTATAACCTTTATTTCGGTTATATTCATGCATCTATACTCGATTTTACCAATTTACACCCATTCTAAACCATATTTCGGTTAGAATCACTTATTTATACACGTTTTCACCAATTTACAACCGTTTTATACCATATTTTGAATAGAATCATCCATCTGTACTCTTATTTATCATTGTACGCTCATTCTAAATGATATTTTCGTTAGAATTATTCGTTTATCCTCTTTTTCACCAGTCTACAAGCATTTAATACTCATTTTCACTAGTTTACATCACTTTAAAACCTTATTTCGGTTAAATTTACACATCTGTACTCAGTTTCACTAATCTACATCCATTCTAAACCATATTTCGATTAGAATCATCTGTCTATACTCGTTTTCACTATTCTAAGCCTGTTTTAGACTATATTTCAATTATAATTACCCATATATACTCGTATTCAGTATTATATTCCTGTTTTATATCATATTTTGGTTAGAATTATCCATCTGAACTCGTTTTCACCTTTTTATGCCTATTTTATATTATATTTTAGGTTAGAATCACCCATATAGGCTCAATTTCACCATTCTATGCTCACTCATATATACTTATTTTCATCTCCCATATTTCGGCTACAAGCACTCATTTATACTCGTTTTCACCATTCTACGAGCATTTGAAAACTTATTTCAGTTAGAATAGTAATTATATACTCGTTTTTGCCAGTCCATGCCTATTTTGCACCATATTTTGATTAGAATCACCCATTTATACTCGTTCCATCTTTTTACGCTTATTCTATACTATATTTCGGTTATAATCACTCATTTGTACTCGTCTTCATATGTATACGAGCATTTGATACCTTATTTTGGTTAAAATCACCCATCTACAATCGTTTTCACCATCCTATGATTGTTTTATACCATATTTCGGTTAGAATCACCCATCTATGCTCATTTTTTACCATTGTATGCCTGTTTTATACATATTTAGGTTTGAATCATCCATCTATATTCATTTTTATCATTGTATGCTCATTCTACACTATATTTCGGTATAGGTAACTCATTTATACTCGTTTTCAATAGTCTATGACCGTTTTATACCAAATTTTGGTCAGAATCATCCGTCTATACTCATTATCATCATTGTACGCTCATTCTATACCATATTTCGGTTAGAAAAAATCATTCATTTATACTCGTTTTTACCACTCTACGAGCATTTGATATCTTATTTCAAGTAGAATGGCATTTATGTACTCGTTTTCACTAATCTAGGGCACTTTTATATTTCGATTAGAGTTATGCATCTATACTCGGTTTTCACCAATCAACGCCTATTTTAAACCATATTTCAACTAGAATCATCAATCTATACTCGTTTTTACCATTCTAACCCTTTTTTAGACCAATTCTCGCTTAGAATCGCCCATCTATACTCGATTTCATCATTTTACAAAAAAAATTATACTATATTTTCGTTTGAAGCACCTATCTATACTCGTTTTCATCAATGTGTAGTCATTCCACAATAGTTAGAATCACTCTTTTATTCTCGTTTTTACCAGTCTACGAGCATTTGACAACTTATTTCAGTTAGAATCATATTTGTATACTTGATTCCACTAATCTAGGCCACTTCTATACCTTATTTCGGTTAGTATCACGCATCTATAAATTGCTTCACCAATCTACGCCCATTCTAAACCATATTTCGATTAGGATCACCTATCTGTACTCGTTTTCACCATTCTAAACATGTTATATACCATATTTCGGTTAGAATCACCCATCTATTACTCGTTTTATCATTGTACGGTCATTACAACCTTTATTTCGGTTAGAATCATGCATCTATACTCGATTTCACCAATTTATGCCTATTCTAAACCATAT
Source organism: Iris macrosiphon (assembly GCA_036927795.1). Lineage (NCBI taxonomy): Eukaryota > Viridiplantae > Streptophyta > Magnoliopsida > Asparagales > Iridaceae > Iris > Iris macrosiphon. The sequence continues at coordinate 32,999 of JAYESA010001232.1, read as the reverse complement.
TTCAGTTAGAATCACTTATTTATACTCGTTTTCACCAGTTTACAACCATTTTATACCATATTTTGATTAGAATCACCTATATGTACTCTTATTTATCATTGTACGCTCATTCTAAACCATATTTTCATTAGAATCATTCGTATATACTATTTTTTACCAGTTTACCTATATATGCTCGTTTTCACCATTCTATGCTTACCTATATATACTCTTTTTCACCACCCATATTTCGGCTACAAGCACTCATTTATACTCGTTTTCACCATTCTACGAGCATTTGAAAACTTATTTCGGTTATAATAGTAATTATATAATTGTTTTCTCTAGCCCACGCCTATTTTGCACAATATTTCGATTAGAATCACCAATTTATACTTGTTTCCATCTTTTTACGCATATTATGTACTATATTTTGGTTTGAATCACTCATTTATACTCATCTTCACATGTATACAAGCATTTGATACATTATTTTGGTTAGAATCACCATCTACACTCATTTTCATCATTCTATGATTGTTTTATACCATATTTTGGTTAGAATCACCCATCTATACTCGTTTTCACCATTGTACGACTATTTTATACATATTTAGGTTAGAATCACCCATCTATACTTATTTTTATCATTGTATACTCATTCTACACTATATTTCGGTATGGGTAACTCATTTATACTTGATTTCAACAGTCTATGACTGTTTTATACCAAATTTTGGTTAGAATCATCCGTCTATACTCATTTTCATCATTGTACGCTCATTCTAAACCATATTTTGGTTAGAAAAAATCATCCATTTATACTCATTTTTACCACTCTACAAGCATTTCATATCTTATTTCAAGTAGAATCGCATTTATGTACTCGTTTTCAATAATCTAGGCAACTTTTATATTTCGGTTAGAGTTATGCATCTATACTCGGTTTCATCAATCAACGCCTATTCAAAATCACATTTCGACTAGAATCACCAATCTATACTCGTTTTCACCATTCTAAACCTATTTTAGACCATATCTCGGTTAGAATCGCCCATCTATACTCAATTTCATTATTTTACAAAAAATATATCTATACTCGTTTTTATCAATATATGATCATTCTACAATAGTAAGAATCACTCATTTTACTCATTTTTACCAGTCTACGAGTATTTGACAACTTATTTCAGTTAGAATCACATTTATATACTTGATTCCACTCATCTAGGCCACTTCTATACCTTATTTCGGTTAGTATCACGCATCTATAAATGGCTTCACCAATCTACGCCCATTCTAAACCATATTTCGATTAGGATCACATATTTGTACTCGTTTTCACCATTCTAAACATGTTATATACCATATTTCGGTTAGAATCACCCATCTATTACTCGTTTTATCATTTACGCTTATTATAATCTTTATTTCGGTTAGAATCATGCATCTATACTCGATTTCACCAATTTACGTCCATTCTAAACCATATTTTGGTTTGAATCACTTATTTATACTCGTTTTCACCTGTTTACAACCGTTTTATACCATATTTTGATTAGAATCACCCATTTGTACTCTTATTTATTATTGTATGCTTATTCTAAAAAATATTTTTATTAGAATCAATTGTTTATACTCTTTTTCACCAGTCTACGAGCATTTGATACCTATTTTTACTAGTTTACATCACTTTTATACTTTATTTCAGTTAGATTTACACATCTGTACTCAGTTTCACTAATCTACATCCATTCTAAACCATATTTCAATTAGAATCCTCTGTCTATAGTCGTTTTCACCATTCTAAGCCTGTTTTAGACTATATTTCAGTTAGAATCACCAATATATACTCATTTTTAGTATTATATTCCTATTTATACCATATTTTGGTTAGAATCATCCATCTGTACTCATTTTTAACTTTTTATGCCTATTTTAAAGCATATTTTTAGTTAGAATCACCCATATATGCTCGTTTTCACCATTCTATGCTCACCCATATATACTCGTTTTCATCACCCATATTTTGGCTACACGCACTCATTTATACTCCTTTTCTCCATTTTACGAGCATTTGTGAAGTTATTTTGGTTAGAATAGTAATTATATACTCTTTTTTCGCCAGTCCACAGCCTATTTTACACCATATTTCGATTAGAATCACCCATTTATACTCGTTCCCATCTTTTTACGCTTATTCTATACTATATTTCGGTTATAATCACTCATTTGTACTCGTCTTTACATGTATATGAGTATTTGATATCTTATTTTGGTTAGAATCTCCCAGCTATACTCGTTTTCACCATTCTATGATTATTTATACCATATTTCGATTAGAATCATCCATCTATACTTGTTTTCACCATTATACGCCTGTTTTATACATATTTGAGCATTTGAGAACTTATTTCGGTTAGAATAGTAATTATATACTCGTTTTTGCCAGTCCACGCCTATTTTGCACCATATTTCGATTAGAATCACCCATTTATACTCGTTCCCATCTTTTTACGCTTATTCTATACTATATTTCGGTTATAATCACTGATTTGTACTCATCTTCATATGTATATGAGCATTTGATATATTATTTTGGTTAGAATCACCCAGCTACACTCGTTTTTACCATTCTATGATTATTTATACCATATTTCAATTAGAATCATCCATCTATACTCGTTTTAACCATTGTACGCCTGTTTTATACATATTTAGGTTAGAATCACCAATTTATACTCATTTTTATCATTGTATATTTCGGTATGGGTAACTTATTTATACTCGTTTTAAATAGTTTACGACTGTTTTTACCAAATTTTGGTTTGAATCATCTGTCTATACTCATTTTCATCATTGTACGCTCATTGCAAACCATATTTTGGTTAGAAAAAATCATTCATTTATTCCCCTTTTTTACCAATCTACGAGCATTTGATAACATATTTCAAGTAGAATCGCATTTATGTACTCATTTTCACTAATCTAGGCCACTTTTATATTTCGGTTAGAGTTTTGCATCTATACTCGGTTTCACCAATCAATGCCTATTCTAAACCACATTTCAATTAGAATCACCAATCTATACTCGTTTTCAACATTCTAACCCTATTTTAGACCATATCTCGGTTAGAATCGCCCATCTATACTCGATTTCATGATTTTACAAAAATTTTATACTATAGTTCCGTTTGAATCACCTATCTATACTCATTTTAATCAATGTATGATCATTCTACAATAGTTAGAATCACTCATTTATACTCGTTTTTACCTGTCTACGAGCATTTGACAACTTATTTGAGTTAAAATCATATTTATATACTTGATTCCACAAATCTAGGCCACTTTTATACCTTATTTCGATTAGTACCACACATCTATAAATGGCTTCACCAATCTACGCCTATTCTAAACCATATTTCGGTTAGGATCACCCATCTATTACTCGTTTTATCATTGTACGCTCATTATAACCTTTATTTCGGTTAGAATTATGCATCTATACTCGATTTTAACAATTTACGCCCATTTTAAACTATATTTCAGTTAGAATCACTTATTTATACTTGTTTTCACCAGTTTACAACTGTTTTATACCTTATTTTGATTAGAATTACCCATCTCTACTCTTATTTACCATTGTACACTCATTGTAAACCATATTTTTGTTTGAATCTTTCATTTATACACTTTTTACTAGTCTACGAGCATTTGATACTCGTTTTCACTAGTTTACATCACTTTTATACCTTATTTCGGTTAGATTTATGCTTCTATACTCAGTTTCACTAATCTACATCCATTCTAAACTATATTTCGATTAGAATTATCTGTCTATACTCGTTTTTTACCATTCTAAGCCTGTTTTAGACCATATTTCAGTTAGAATCACCCATATATACTCGTTTCAGTATTCTATTCATTTTTTATACCATATTTTGGTTAGAATCATCCCTCTATACTCATTTTCACATTTTTACTTCTATTTTATACCATATTTTTGGTTAGAATAACCCATATATGCTCATTTTACCATTCTATGCTCACCCATATATACTCGTTTTCATCACCCATATTTTGGTACAAGCACTCATTATACTCGTTTTCACCATTCTACGAGCATTTGAAAACTTATTTCGATTAGAATAGTAATTATATACTCGTATTCGCCAGTCCATGCCTATTTTGCACTATAGTTCGATTTGAATCACCAATTTATACTCGTTTCCATCTTTTTATGCTTATTTTATACTATATTTTGGTTATAATCACTCATTTGTACTCATCTTCACATGTATACGAGCATTTGATATCTTATTTGGTTATAATCACCCAACTACAATCATTTTCACCCTTTCTATAATTGTTTTATACCATATTTTGGTTAGAATCACCCATCTATACTCATTTTTATCATTGTATACTCATTCTATACTATATTTCGGTATGGATAAGTCATTTATAATGGTTTTTAACTGTCTACGACCATTTTTTACCAAATTTTGATTTGAATCATCCGTCTATACTCATTTTCATCATTGTACGCTCATTCTAAACCATATTTCGGTTAGAAAAAAATATTCATTTATACTCGTTTTTACCACTCTACGAGCATTTGATATCTTATTTCAAGTAGAATCGTATTTATGTACTAGTTTTTACTAATCTAAGTCACTTTTATATTTCGGTTAGAGTTATGCATCTATATTCGTTTTCACAATCAACGCCTATTCTAAACCATATTTCAATTAGAATTAGCATTCTATACTCGTTTTCACCATTTTAACCCTATTTTAGACCATATCTCGGTTAGAATTGCCCATTTATACTCGATTTCACCATTTTACTAAAATTTATACTATATTCCGTTTGAATCACCTATTATACTCGTTTTCATCTATGTATGATCATTCTACAATAGTTAGAATAACTCATTTATACTCGTTTTTCCTGTCTACGAGCATTTGACAACTTATTTCAGTTAGAATCACATTTATATACTTGATTCCACTAATCTAGGCCACTTCTATACCTTATTTCAATTAGTATCACGCATCTATAAAAGGCTTCACAAATCTACGCCTATTCTAAACTATATTTCGATTAGGATCACCTATCTGTACTCGTTTTCACCATCCTAAACTTGTTATATACCATATTTGGTTAGAATCACCCATCTATTACTCGTTTTACCATTGTACGCTCATTATAATCTTTATTTTGGTTAGAATCAAGCATCTATACTCAATTTCACCAATTTATATCTATTCTAAGCCATATTTCGGTTAGAATCACTTATATTATTCTCGTTTTCACCAATTTACAACCGTTTTATACCATATTTTGATTATAATCACCCATCTGTACTCTTATTTATCATTGTACCTCATTCTAAACCATATTTTCATTAGAATCATTCGTTTATACTCTTGTTCACCAGTCTACGAGTATTTGATACTCGTTTTCACTAGTTTACATCACTTTTATACCTTATTTCGGTTAGATTTATGCATATGTACTCAGTTTCACTAATCTACATCCATTTTAAACCATATTTCGATTAGAATCATCTGTCTATACTAGTTTTCACCATTCTAAGCCTGTTTTAGACTATATTTAAGTTAGAATTACCTATATATATTCGTTTTCAGAATTATATTCCTGTTTTATACCATATTTTGGTTAGAATCATCCATCTGTACTCGTTTTCACCTTTTTACGCATATTTTATACCATATTTTTGGTTAGAATCATCAATATATGCTCGTTTTCACCATTCTATGCTCACCCATATATACTTGTTTTCATCACCCATATTTCGGCTGCAAGCACTCATTTATACTCGTTTTCACCATTCTATGAGCATTTGAAAACTTATTTCGATTAGAATGGTAAATATATACTCGTTTTCGTTAGTCCACGCCTATTTTGCACCATATTTTGATTAAAATCACCCATTTATACTCGTTCCTATCTTTTTAGGCTTATTATATACTATATTTCGGTTAGAATCACTCATTTGTACTCGTCTTCAAATATAAACGAGCATTTGATATCTTATTTTGGTTAGAATCACCCAACTACACTCGTTTTCACCATTCTATGATTATTTCATACCATATTTTGGTTACTCATTTTCACCATTGTACGCCTGTTTAATACATATATAGGTTAGAATCACTCATTTATACTCGTTTTTATCATTGTATGCTCATTCTACACTATATTTTGGTATGCTCATTCTACACTATATTTCGGTAAGGACAGGTAATAAACAATAATAATACTCAATCACAAAATCTAAGGAAGATAAAGTACGATAGAATAAATGAGGATAAATGAAGTCACAAGTCTACATAATATCCAATAAGTCTGAAATCCCAAAATATAACCAAATATATCTGTATGGTTTTTGGAGACAAATTCGGTATCAAATACTAGAGCTATGAAAGCTAACTATGTATATAGTCTTGGGCTGGGTCTCTTCCGCAAATACTTCCTGATCCTCTTGGGCAGAGGCGGAGGGACATGGAGACTGCACTGGGCTGTAGCCCAGTGCAAATTAAAAAAAAAAGAGTAATTTTTTTTCAATGTTTTGTAGATTGTAGTCCAGCCCACTGAGCCCAGTCACTATGAACTGCTGGCTGCTGCTCTTTCTTTCCTTTCCTTTCCTTTCCTTTCCTTTCCTGAGTTTTATTTCCTATTTTCCTTTCCTTTTTTTCTCTCCCTTCTTTCCTGTAGGCTGTAGTGTAGAACCACCCTCCCCCCTCTCTCTCTCTCCTTTAGCTTCTTCTTCCAACTGGAAGACTGTTGGCTTCTCGTTTCATGGTAAAAGCTTGCATTTTTAACACCTTTCCTGCTATTTTTCTTCGGTGGTTTTTACTGTGTCTTGCTAGTCCGCTTCCTCTGCATTTGCGCTGGGTTCTTCCTGGCGGGCTTGGGAAGTTAGAAAGTTGCTTTCTTTTTTCATTTCTTTCCTTGAAGTAGCTTTGAAGATGAAGGGTCTTTGACTCTTAGCTGTTCCCAAAAGGTTTTTGAAGCGTACCCACTATCAAAGGAGAAAGCTTTCTCTCTCAAAATCACTTTTTGGAAGGAAAAAAAGAAGAAGAAGATTAATTCTTGAATCTAAAGATCCAATTTTTATTTTTGTGCAGTTGAGAAGGAGAAGTCTCTCTCTGAATGTGGATTTGGAGCAAGAGTCTACTGTGTAAGCTGCATCTCCTATAGTCTTTACTTTATTCTTTTGTATTTCTAGTTCTTTAATGTTAACATTTTTGCCTTGTTTGTGTCTGTGTTGGTACGAAATAGTTACGCATTTGATTCTGTTGGTGCACTGCACTGCACTGTACTGCCTCACCCTGGATTGTACATTTAGGCCTCTCTTTGGTTCGCGGAAAGGGAAGGAAAGGAAATCAGTTCTTTGCTCTTTCCTTTCCTTGGAAAATTACAATTCTTATTAAGTTTTCTTTCCGGCGTTTGGAAAGACCCGGGAAATTGGGTGGGAAAGTGAATAATTTGTGGTGGGAAAGTGAATCCATGGGGTGAGTGGTGGAATCATTTCCCCCCTATTTTCCTCTCCCTTGGTAATCAATTTTCTTTCCCGAGGTCCAGATTCCGTGAATCAAACGTGGCCTAAGTTTTTTAGTACAAACTCTTGAATTTTAAGATGGTAGTAGCTATCTTAAATTTGTGTAGAATATAGATCTTTGGAGAAGGAGACTTTATTCTTATATATATGCAATGACAGACTCCATATGGAAAAAGTAATTGATAAACATACAACTTATGGAAACTCAATATGGAAATGTAGACTCTTGACTGTCTTTAACTATAAACTGGTTTTTTTTCATTAAATCTAAAAGACTAAAATAACCTATTAATCCTAAAATATCCCTAAAACATACCAAACTTGTGTTCGATACAATATTCCAATTTGGTTGACGTCCGGTCATGACCGACAGGAACCTACCAAACTTGTGTTCGATACAATATTCCAATTTGATTGACGTCCGGTCATGACCGACAGGAACCTACCAAACTTAGAATATTCTAATTTGGTTGACGTCCGGTCATGGCCGACAGGAACCTACCAAACTTGTGTTCGATACAATATTCCAATTTGATTGACGTCCGGTCATGACCGACAGGAACCTACCAAACTTGTGTTTGATACAATATTCCAATTTGATTGACGTCCGGTCATGACTGACAGGAACCTGGGTTAACTACTTACTGTATTCTTCTACAGTATGTTTTTGGGGATACCTGGTTCATGATTTTGGTGCTATTGGCGCCATTTAAAATGCAAATGTCTCTAGCTTTTATTAGTGCAGATTATGTCAAACTTATTTTGTGTTTACATTCTCTATATAGAAAGGATAGCCGTTACACTGAGAAAGATGCTGCAATAGTAGTACGGCAGATGCTCAAAGTTGCAGCTGAGTGCCATTTGCATGGTTTAGTACATCGTGACATGAAGCCTGAGGTAAAATCTGAATACCTTTAGCAACTTTTGCAAAATTGTTCTGAAAATTGAAGTTTGAGTTATGTTGGTTATAAGATTATGTAAATGATATAAATTTACTTCTGCAGAACTTTCTTTTTAAATCAACTAAAGAGGATTCTCCTCTGAAAGCAACAGATTTTGGCCTATCAGATTTTATAAAGCCAGGTCTGTGTGATGCCTGCCCATTGTGTTTTCTTTTATGCATTTTCAGAGTATTCTAGTTAAATTTATCAAAGACATTCATTTTATCTCCTCAGTTTAAATTCTACGAATGTTGTAATGCAGGGAGAAAATTTCATGACATTGTGGGCAGTGCCTACTATGTTGCTCCAGAAGTATTAAAGCGTACGTCTGGGCCTGAATCTGATGTTTGGAGGATAGGTGTGATCACCTATATTTTGCTCTGTGAAAGGCGTCCCTTTTGGATAAAACCGAGGATGGAATATTCAAGGAGGTAAAATGAATATAGATTGTAGGCTATTTTAAGATGACTTGTTTGCAATTTTACTTTCATTTTCTAATTCGTACATCTTTCAAGTAAATGCTCATTCCTTTTAAAGCTTTGGACAAATACTATCCACTATGTTCTTATAATAGAGTTTTCAAATAAGGTAGCAACTAATGTGTCACTATAAGATTATTGGCAATATATGTCGCACTTTGTCGAATCATCGAATTTACGAAGGAAACTCTGCCAATTTTTTGGCATAAATTTTTAGAATCTTGTAGTAACTATTAGCTAGCCTATCCTATTCCAAAATCCTGGCTCCGCCCCTGCTCTTGGGCAATGGGATGATTCTCAACTACATCAAACTCCTGAGGCCCATAGTAAGTAGAGAACCAATCCTCCAAGCAATCTCCAAAAAATATTATCTAATCAGGATGAAATGAGTAGAAACACTAAAAAAAGTTCCAATACATAGTAGAGACTATAAAATAGTAAATAGTAATGAAATACATAATGAGAAAAGTAACTAATATCATGACATGGCAAGTAATAAAAAATAAGTAAGCAGGAGCAAATATGACATATGTCAACAAGTAAGGAGTAAAATAGGGAAGAACTATAACTAAGTGTTTTGAAATACTAGTTTTGATATATGATCGGCTTAGGAAAAGTACAAGGTCTAATAAGATCCAGCTCAACCATACGTGAGGTGTATGAGTGGCTATTCACAAGGTTTATATTACCACAAGGTCTAAGGGTATGATCACATATCTAACTAGAACTTTTTAGCCCCTGACTAGTATAATGGATCCGTATCATGACATGTCATGACACAAGAATCACAATACAAGGTCTAAATACAGGCACTATGATCAAGGTCTAAATACTAATAAGAAGAGCAACATCTCATGACTAAGGATCCAAGATATACCAGTCTGTGTACCAGCATATCAGGAATCAAGTACAACATAACAAAAAATATGTATCAAAGAAGCTATCAAGTAAATAAAACTATCAGAGAATGTACTCATCTGTGGTCATGAGTTGAAAGTACAAGTCAGAGTCCGTATCGGAGTCAAAGTGACCTATATTATGAATTTCCAATGTCTATAATCGAAATATAGAGACAAATAGGCGTGGACTGGTAAAAACGAGTATATAATTACTATTCTAACCGAAATAAATATTCAAATACTCGTAGAATGGTAAAACGAGTATAAATGAGTGATTATAACTAAAATATTAGTGATAAAAATGAGTATATACGAGTGAGCATGCAATGATGAAAACAAGCATATATGGGTGATTCTAACCGAAATTTGGCACAAAATAGGCGTAAAAATGTGAAAACGAGTATAGATGGATAATTCTAACTAAAATATGTTATAAAACAAGCATATAATACTGAAAACGGATATATATGGGTGATTCTAACTAAAATATCGTGTAAAATAGGCTTAGAATGGTGCAAACGAGTATAGATAAGTGATTCTAATTAAAATAGGTTCTTGATAAAGGCACCATAATGATGACTCGGGCTGTTCCAATTTTTTTTCTAAACTTTTTACTTAAAATTTTACTCAGGGCTAGCCCAAAAATATATTTAGGACTGTCAAAATTTTGATAGTCCTTCCAATAGTTTGGACTTACAAAATTTTGATAATCCTAAATAATATATGCAATTCAATGGACTGTCAAAATTTTGACAGTCCTAAATAAACTTTTTGCTAGCCCCGAGTAAAATTTTAAGTAAAAAATTTAATTTTGACAGTCCAACATATTGAAAGGACTGTCAAAATTTTGACAGTCCTAAATAAACTTTTGGCTAGCCCAGAGTAAAATTTTAAGTAAAAAATTTAGAAAAAAAAAATTGGACCAGCTTGAGTGTATTTTGTAGTACCTCTATCATCAACCTTAAAGTATGATTTAGAATGGATGTATGTAGATTGGTAAAACCGAGTACAAATACGTAAATATAACATAAATAGCTGTAAAAGTGATGTAGACTAGTGAAAACGAGTATCAAATGCTCATAGACTGGTGAAAACGAGTATAAATAAATAATTCTAATGAAAATATGGTTTAGAATGAGCATACAATAATAAAAAAGAGTATAAATGGGTGATTCTAATCAAAATATGGTATAAAACAGTCCGTAAACAGGTCAAAATGAGTACAAAAAAGTGATTCTAACCGAAATATAGTTTAGAATGGGCGTTAAATTGGTGAAATTTAGTATAGATGCATGATTCTAACCGAAATAAGGTTTAGAATGAACGTTAGAATGATAAAACGAGTAATAGATGGGTGATTGATTCTAACTAAATATGGTATAACATAGGTTTAAAATGGTGAAAACGAGTACAAATGGGTGGTTCTAATCAAAATATGGTTTAGAATGGGCGTAGATTGGTGAAACCATTTATAGATGCATAAAACTAACCGAAATAAAGTTTAGAAGTGGCCTAGATTAGTGGAATCGAGTATATAAATGTGATTCTAATTGAAATAAGGTATCAAATGCTCGTAGACTAGGAAAAACGAGTATAAATGAGTGATTCCAACTTAAATATGTTGTAGAATTATCATAAAATAATAAAAATGAGTATAGATAGGTGATTCTAATTAAAATATGGTTTAAAATAGGCGTTGATTGGTGGAATTGGTATAGATGCGTAACTCTAACTGAAATATAAAAAGTGGCCAAGATTAGAGAAAACGAGGTATATAAATACGATTCTACGTGAAATAAAAACTATCAAATGCTCGTAGACTAGTTGAAAACGAGTATAAATGAATGATTCTAAACGAATATGGTTTTGAGTGAGCGTTACAATGATGAAAATTTGTATAGATGGATGAATCTAATCGAAAATATGGTATAAAACGGGTTGTAGATTGGGTGAAGCGTTTATATATGGGGTGATACAAACTGAAATAAGATATAAAAGTGGCCTAGATTAGTGGAATCGAGTATATAAATGTGATTTTAACTGAAATAAGGTATCGAATGCTTGTAGACTGGTGAAAATGATTATAAATAAGTAATTCTAACTGAAATATGTTTGTAGAATGATAATACAATATTAAAAACGAGTATAGATGGGTGATTCTAACCGAAATATTGTATAAAAAATTATAAAATGGAGAAACCGAGTATAAATGGGCGATTCCAACTGTGATATGATCTAAAACAGGGTTAGAATGAGAAAACGAGTATTGATGGATGATTCTAATGGAAATATGGTTTAGAATATGCGTTTGATTGGTGTAACTGAGTATAGATGCGTAACTATAACCGAAATATAAAAGTGGCATAGATTAGAGAAAATGAGTATATAAATGTGATTCTACTTGAAATAAAAGATACCAAATGCTCATAGACTAGTAAAACAGGTATAAATATTCAAACCAAAATATGGTTTAGAGTGAGCGTACAATAATGAAAATTAGTATAGATGGATAAATCTAACTGAAATATTGTATATAAACGGTCGTAGACTATTGAAAACTAGTATGAGTGAGATACCAAACCAAAATATGGTAGAATGAGTATACAATAATAAAAACGAGTATAGATGGGTGATTCTAACCAATATATATATATATATATATATTATATATATAATATATATATATATATATATATATATAACAGGCATATAATGAAAAAATAAGCATATATGGGTGATTCTAATCGAAATATAATATAAAATAATCAGAGAATGGTAAAAAAACGAGTATAGATGTGTGATTCTAACCAAAATAAGATATCAAATGCTCGTATACAGGTGAAGACGAGTATAAATAAGTGATTCTAACCGAAATATAGTGTAGAATAACATACAAAGATGGAAACGAGTATAAATGGGTTGATTCTAATCGAAATATGGTGCAAAATAGGCGTGGAACTGGTGAAAACGAGTATATAATTACTATTTTGACCGAAATAAGTATTCCAAATGCTCATAGAATAGTGAAAACGAGTATAAATGAGTGATTGTAACTGAAATATGGATGATTAGAATGAGAATATATGGGTGAGCATACAATGATGAAAATAAGCATATATGGGTGATTCTAACCAAAATTTGGCACAAAGTAGGCGTAAAAATGGTGAAAACGATTACAAATGGATAAATCTAAGCAAAATATGTTATAAACAGGCATAAAATACAAAAAACGGTATATATGGGTGATTCTGACTGAAATATAGTGTAAAACAGGCTTGGAATAGTGAAAATAAGTATAGATAGGTGATCCTAATTGAAATATGGTTTAGAATGGATGTAGATTTGGTGAAATCGAGTACGAATATGTAAATCTAATAGAAATAAGGTATAAAAATAACATAGACCAGTGAAAAACGATTATCAAATGCTCGTTGACTGGTAAAAATGAGTATAGATGAATGATTCTAACTAAAATATGGTTTAGAATGAACGTACAATAATGAAAAAGAGTGCATATGGGTTGATTCTAATCAAAATATAGTATAAAACAGTTGTAAACCGGTGGAAAACAAGTATAAAAATTTGATTCTAACCGAAATATGATTTAGAATGGACGTAAATTGGTGAAATTGAGTATAGATTCATGATTCTAACCGAAATAAGTTTTAGAATGAGCGTAACGGGTAATAGATGGATGATTCTAACTGAAATATGGTATAAAATAGGTTTGCAATTATGAAAACGAGTACAAATGGGTGATTCTAATCGAAATATAGTTTAGAATGGACGTAGATTGGTGAAGTCGTTATAGATGCGTGATACTAACCGAAATAAAGTATAGAAGTGGCCTAGATTAGTGGAATCGAGTATATAAATGTGATTCTAACTAAAGTAAGTGTATCAAATGCTCGTAGACTGGTGAAAACGAGTATAAATAAGTGATTCTAACTAAAAATATATTGTAGAATGATCATACAATATTGAAAACGAGTATAGATGGGTGATTCTAACCGAAATATTCTATAAAAATTTAAAAAATGGAGAAACCGAGTGTAGATGGGCAATTCCAACCGCGATATGGTCTAAAACAGGGTTTGAATGGTAAAAACAAGCATAGATGGGTGATTCTAATTAAAATATGGTTTAGAATAGGCGTTGATTGGTGAAACCGATTATAGATGCGTAACTATAACCGAAATATAAAGTGGACTAGATTATAAAAAATGAGTATATAAAGGCAATTCTAATTTAAATAAGAAGATATTAAATGCTCGTAGACTGGTGAAAACGAGTATAAATTAATGATTCTAATCGAAATATAGTTTAGAGTGAGCATACAATGATGAAAATGAGCATAGATGGATAATCTAACCGAAATATGGTATAAAATGGTCATAGGACGAGTATGGGGTTGAGTTATCCAAACTAAAATATGGTGTAGAATGAGCATACAATGATGAAAACCAGTATAGATGGGTGATTCTAACCAAAATATGTATAAAATAGGCATAGAATGGTCAAAAACGAGTATATATGGGTAATTCTAACCAAAATATGGTACAAAACAATCATAGAATTGTGAAAAACGAGTATAGATGGGTGATTCTACCCAAAATAAGATATCAAAATACTTGTATTAACAAGGCGAAGACGAATATAAATGAGTGATTCTAACCGAAATATAGTGTAGAATAAGCATACAAAGATGGGAACGACTATAAATGGGTGATTCTAATCAAAATATGGTGCAAAATAGGCGTGGACTGGTGAAAAATGAGTAATATAGTTACTATTCTAACCGAAATAAGTATTCAAATGCTCGGTAGAATGGTGAAAACGAGTGTAAATGAGTGATTGTAACTGAAATATGGGTTGATTAAAATGAGTATTTATTGGTGAGCATACAATGATGAAAACGAGCATATATGGGTGATTCTAACCAAAATTTGCCATAAAATAGGCATAAAAAGGTGAAAAGGAGTACATGTGGATAATTCTAAGCTAAGATATGTTATAAAACATGCATAGAATAGGGAAAACGGGTATATATGGGTAATTATGACTGAAATACAGTATAAACACAGGCTTAGAATGGTGAAAACGAGTATAGATAGGTGATTCAAATTAAAATATGGTTTAGAATGGATGTAGATGGTGTGAAACCGAGTACAGATACGTAAATCTAACAGAAATAAGGTATAAAAGTGATATAGACTAGTGAAAATGAGTATCAAAAGCTCGTAGATTGGTAAAAATGACATGATTCTAACTAAAATATGATTTATAATGAGTGTAGAATGATGAAAAAGACTGGAAATGGGTGATTCTAATCAAAATATAGTATAAAATGGTCATAAACAGGTGAAATGAGTATAAACAATTGATTCTAACCGAAATATGGTTTAGAATGAGCGTAATGAGTAATAGATGGGTGATTCTAACCGTAATATGGTATAAAACAGGTTTATAATTGTAAAAACGAGCACCGATGGGTGATTCTAATCGAAATATGGTTTAGAATGAGAGTAGATTGGTGAAGCCGTTTATAGATGCGTGATACTAACCGAAATAAAGTATAAAAGTGGCCTAGATTAGTGGAATCAAGTATATAAATATGATTCTAACTGAAATAAGGATATCAAATGCTCGTAGACGAGTGAAAATAAGTATAATAAGTGATTCTAACTAAAATATGTTGTAGAATGGATCATACATATTGAAAACGAGTATAGATGGGTGATTTTCAACCGAAATATTGTATAAAAATTTGAAAAATGGAGAAATCGAGTATAGTTGGGCGATTCAACCGAGATAAGGTCTAATAACAGAGTTAGAATGGTGAAAACGAGCATAGATGGGTGATTCTAAATTGGAATGTGGGTTTAGAATAAGCGTTGATTGGTGAAACCGAGTATAGATGCATAACTATAACCAAAATATAAAAGTGGACTAGATTATATAAAATGAGTATATAAAGGCGATTCTACTTTAAATAAAAGATATCAAATACTCATATACTGGTGAAAACGAGTATAAATGAATAATTCTAACCGAAATAAGATTTAGAGTGAGTGTACAATGGCGAAAATGAGCCTAGATGGATGAAACTAACTGAAATATGGTATAAAATGGTCATAGACTATTGAAAACGAGTATGGGTGAGTTACCCAAACCAAAATATGGTGTAGAATGAGCATACGATGATGAAAGCGAGTATAGATGGGTGATTCTAACCAAAATATGTATAAAACAGGCGTAAAATAGTGAAAACGAGTATATATGGGTGATTCTAACCGAAATATTGGTATAAAACAATCATAGAATAGTGAAAATGAGTATAGATGGGTGATTCTAACCAAAATAAGGTATCAAATGCTCGTATACAGGTGAAGAGTAGTATAAATGAGTGATTTTAACCAAAATATAGTGCAGAATAAGCATACAAAGATGGGAACGAGTATAAATGGGTGATTCTAATCGAAATATGGTGCAAAAAAGTGTTGAGTGGTGAAAACGAGTATATAATTACTATTCTTATCGAAATAATTATTCCAAATGCTCATAGAAATGGTGAAAACGAGTGTAAATGAGTGATTGTAACTGAAATATGGGTGATTAGACTCATATACGGGTGAGCATACAATGATAAAAACTAGCATATATGGGTGATTCTAACCAAAATTTGGCACAAAATAGTCGTAAAAAGATAAAAAGGAGTACAGGTGGATAATTCTAAGCAAAATATGTTATAAAACAAGCATAGAATAGGGGAAAACGGGTATATATGGGTGATTCTGACTGAAATATAGTATAAAATAGGCTTAGAATGGTGAAAACGATTATATAGATAGGTGATTCTAATTGAAATATGGTTTAGAATGGATGTAGATTGGTGAAGCCGTGTACAAATACATAAAATAAATATAAAAGTGACGTAGACTAGTGAAAACGAGTATCAAAAGCTCGTAGATTGGTGAAAACGAGTATAAATGAATGATTCTAACTAAAATATGGTTTAGAATGAGCGTACAATGATAAAAAAGAGTGCAGATGGGTGATTCTAATCAAAATATGGTATAAAACGGTCATAAATAGGTAAAAACGAGTATAAATAATTGATTCTAACCGAAATATGGTTTAGAATGGACGTTAAATGGTGAAATTGAGTATAGATGAATGATTCTAACCAAAATAAGGTTTACAATGAACGTAACGAGTAATAGATGGATAATTCTAACTGAAATATAATATAAAATAGGTTTACAATGGTGAAAATGAGTACAGATGGATGATTCTAATCAAAATATGGTTTAGAATGGGAGTGGATTGGTGAAGCCGTTTATAGATGCGTGATACTAATCAAAATAAAGTATAGAACTGGCTCAGATTAGTGGAATCGAGTATATAAATTGATTCTAACTAAAATAAGGTATCAAATGCTCGTAGACAGGTAAAAACGGGTATAAATAAGTGATTCTAACTAAAATATGTTGTTGAATGATCATACAATATTGAAAACGAGTATAGATGGGTGATTCTAACCACAATATTGTATAAAAAATTTGAAAAATGGAGAAACCGAGTATAGATGGACGATTCCAACCAATATATGGTCTAAAACAGGGTTAGAATGGTGAAAACGAGTACAGATGGGTGATTCTAATTGAAATGTGGTTTATAATAGGTGTTGATTGGTAAAATCGATTATAGATGCGTAACTATAACCAAAATATAAAAGTGGACTAGATTATAGAAAACGAGTATATAAAGGCGATTCTACTTTAAATAAAAAATATCAAATACTAGTAGAATGGTAAAAATGAGTTTAAATTAATGATTCTAATCGAAAGATGGTTTAGAGTGAGCGTAACAATGATGAAAATATGCATAGATGGGTGAATCTAACTGAAATATGGTATAAAACGGTCATAGACTATTGAGAACGAGTATGAGTGAGTTACCCAAATTGAAATATGGTGTAGAATAAGCATACAATAATGAAAACGAGTATCAGAATCACCATATTCACTATTCTACACCTGTTTTATACAATTTACGACCGTTTTATACCAAATTTCGGTTATAATCACATGTTATACTCGTTTTCACCAATTGAAATATAGTATATATGTACTCAGTTTCACCAATCTACATCAATTTTAACCTATATTTCAATTAGAATCACCTATCTATACTCGTTTTCACCATTCTAAACCTGTTTTACACAATATTTCATTCAGAATCACCTATATTATTAGTTTTCCGTATTCTATGCCTGTTTTATAACATATTTTGCTTAAAATTATCCATCTGTACTCGTTTTCACCTTTTTACGCCTATTTTGTGCCAAATTTTGGTTAGAATCACCCATATATGCTCATTTTCATCATTGTATGCTCACCTATATATACTCATTTTCATCACCCATATTTCAGTTATAATCACTCATTTACACTCGTTTTTACCATTCTACGAGCATTTGAATACTTATTTTCGGTCAAAATAGTAATTATATACTCGTTTTCACCAGTCTACGCCTATTTTGCACCATATTTTGAATAGAATCACCCACTTATACTCGACTCATTTCCATCTTTGTATGCTTATTCTACACAATATTTCAGTTAGAATCACTCATTTATACTCGCCTTCACCTGTATACGATCATTTGATACCTTATTTTGGTTAGAATCATCCATCTATACTCATTTTTTACCATTCTATAATTTTTTATACTATATTTCGGTTAGAATCACCCTTATATACTCATTTTCACCATTCTATACATGTTTTTATACTTATTTTAGTTAGAATCACCCATCTATATTTGTTTTTATCATCATATGCTCATTATACACCATATTTCAGTTTGGATAACTCATTATATTTGTTTTCAATAGTCTATGACCATTTTATACCATATTTTGGTTAGATTCATCCATCTATACTCATTTTCATCATTGTATGCTCATTATAAACCATATTTTGGTTAGAATTATTGATTTATACTCGTTTTCACCAGTCTACAACCATTTGATATCTTTTATTTTAAGTAGAGTCGCATTTATATACTCGTTTTCTATAATCTAGTTCACTTTTATATTCCGGTCATAGTTACGCATATGTACTCGGTTTCACCAATCAACGCCTATTCTAAACCATATTTCAATTAAAATCACCCATCTATGCTCATTTTCATCATTCTAACCCTGTTTTAGACCATATCTCAGTTAAAAATGCCCACTCTATACTCGGTTTCTCCATTTTACAATTTTATACAATATTTTGGTTATAATCACCCCATCTATACTCGTTTTTAATATTGTATGATCATTCTACAACATATTTCAGTTAGAATCACTTATTTATACTTATTTTTACCAGTTCTACGAGCATTTGATACCTTATTTATGTTAGAATCACATTTATATATTTGCTTCCACTAATCTAGGCCACATCTATACTTTATTTCGGTTAGTATCACGCATCTATAAATGGCTTCACCAATCTATGTCTATTCTAAACCATATTTCGATTAGAATCACCCATCTGTACTCGTTTTCACCATTGTAAAACTATGTTATAGCATATTTCAGTTAGAATCACCCATATATCACTAGTTTTATCATTGTATGCTCATTTTAAACCATATTTTCGGTTTAGGGATCACTTGTTTATACTCGTTTTCACCAATTTACGACCATTTTATACCATATTTTGATCAGAATCACCCATATGCACCCCTTTTCATTATTTTACGCTCATTCAAAATCATATTTTGTTAGAATCATTCATTTATACTCGTTTTTACCAGTCTACGAGAATTTACTACTTGTTTTCACTATTCAACGTCACTTTTATACCTTATTTTTGTTAGATTTATGTATTTGTACTCGGTTTTCACCAATCTACATCTATTATAAACCATATTTCAATTAGAATCACCTATCTATACTCGTTTTTACCATTCTAAGCCTGATTGACACTAATTTCATTTAGAATCACCCATATTTCTATGCCTGTTTTATAACATATTTTCCTTAGAATTATTCATTTGTACTTGTTTTCACCTTTTTTACGTCTATTTTGAGCCAAATTTTAGTTAGAATCATCCATATATGCCTCATTTTCATTATTGTATGCTCATCCGTATATACTCATTTTTATCACCGATATTTCAGTTACAATCACTCTTTTACACTCGTTTTCACCATTCTACGAGCATTTGAAAAAACTTATTTCGGTTAGAATGGTAATTATATACTCGTTTTCACCAGTCCACGGCCTATTTTGCACCATATTTCGAATAGATTCACTTATTTATACACGTTTCCATCTTTGTATGCTTATTCTACATTATATTTTGGTTAGAATCACCCATTTATACTCGTCTTCACTTGTATACGAGCATTTGATACCTTATTTTGGTTAAAATCACCCATCTATACTTGTTTTTCCATTCTATGATTGTTTTATACCATATTTTGGTTAGAATCACCCATATATACCCGTTTTTACCATTCTACGCCTATTTTATACGTATTTTGGTTAGAATCACCCATCAATACTTGTTTTTATCATTGTAGGCTCATTCTAGACAATATTTTGGTTTGGGTAACTTACTCATACTCGTTTTCAATAGTCTATAACCATTTTATACTATATTTCAGTTAGATTCATCAGTCCTATACTCATTTTCATCATTGTACGCTCACTATAAAACCATATTTCGGTTAGAATCATTAAATTATACTCGTTTTTACCAATCTACGAGCATTTGATATCTTTTTTTCAAGTAGAATCGCATTATATACTCGTTTTTTCTAATCTATGTCACTTTTATATTTCGATTAGAGTTACGCATCTATACACAGTTTCACCAATCAACCTCTATTCCAAACCATATTTTAATTATAATCACCCCATATATTCTCGTTTTTACCATTCTAACCCTGTTTTAGACCATATCTCGGTTTGAATCACCCATCTATACTCAATTTCTCCATTTTACAATTTTTATACAATATTTTGGTTCGCATCACCTATTTATAATCATTTTTAATATTGTATGATCATTCTACAATATATTTCAGTTAGAATCACTAATTTATATACGAGTATTTGATATCTTATTTATAATCGTTTTCATCATTCTAACCCTATTTATAATCGTTTTCACTAGTCTACGAGTATTTGATATCTTATTTTCAGTTAGAATCAATTTATATATTCGATCTTATATACTTTAGTTCGATTAGTATCATGCATCTATAAATGGCTTCACCCAATTCTATGTCAAATCTAAACCATATTTCGATTAGAATCACCCATCTGTACTCGTTTTCACCATTGTAAACCTGTTTTATACCATATTTTGATTAGAATCATCAATATATTACTTGTTTTATCATTGTACACTCATTATAAACCTTATTTTGGTTAGAATCATGCATTTATACTCAATTTTACTAATTTACGTCCATTCTAAACCATATTTTGGTTAGAATCACTTGTTTATACTCGTTTTCACCAATTTACGACCGTTTTATACCATATTTTGATTAGAATCACCCATCTGCACTCTATTTCGTCATTGTACGCTAATTTTAAACAATATTTTTGTTAGAATCGACTCATTTATAATCGTTTTCACCAGTCTACGAGCATTTAAATACCCCGTTTCCACTAGTTTACGTTACTTTTATACCTTTTTTCTGTTAAATTTATGTATCTGTATTCGGTTTCACCAATCTACATCTATTCTAAACTATATTTCAATTAGAATAACCTATCTATACTCGTTTTCACCATTCTAAGCTAGCTTTATACTATATTTTAGTCAGAAATCACCCTTATTTCGGTTAGTATCACGTATCTATAAATGGCTTCACCAATCTACGCCCATTCTAAACCATATTTCAATTAGGATCACCTATTTGTACTTATTTTCACCATTCTAAACATGTTATATACCATATTTCGGTTATAATCACCCATTTATTATATTGTACGCTTATTATAACCTTTATTTCGGTTAGAATCATGCATCTATACTCGATTTCACCTATTTACGGTTTACAACCGTTTTATACCATATTTTGATTAGAATCACCATCTGTACTCTTATTTATCATTGTATGCTCATTCTAAACCATATTTTCTTTAGAATCATTCGTTTATACTCTTTTTTCCCAGTCTACGAGCATTTGATTCTTGTTTTCACTAGGTTACATCACTTTTCAGTATTATATTCCTGTTTTATACCATATTTTGGTTAGAATCATCCATCTGTACACGTTCACCTTTTTATGCTTATTTTATACCATATTTTTGGTTAGAATCACCCATATATGCTTGTTTTCACCATTCTATGCTCACCCATATATACTCATTTTTATCACCCATATTTCGGCTACAAGCACTCATTAATACTCGTTTTTACCATTCTACGAGCATTTGAAAACTTATTTCTGTTAGAATAGTAATTATATACTCGTTTTTGCCAGGCCATGCCTATTTTGCACCCTATTTCAATTAGAATCACCTATTTATACTCATTTCCATCTTTTTATGCTTATTCTATACTATATTTCGGTTAGAATTACTCATTTATACTCGTCTTCACATGTATACGAGCATTTGATACCTTATTTGGTTTGAACCACCCAACTACACTCGTTTTCACCATTCTATAATTGTTTTATACCATATTTCGGTTAGAATCACCCATCTATACTCGTTTTCAATATTGTACGCCTGTTTTATACTTATTTAGGTTAAAATCACCCATCTATACTCGTTTTTATGATTGTATGCTCATTCTACACTATATTTTGGTATGGGTAACTCATTTATACTCGTTTTCAACGGTCTATGATCGTTTTATACCAAATTTTGGTTAGAATCATCCGTCTATACTTATTTTTATCATTGTACGCTCATTTTAAACCTTATTTTGGTTAGAAAAATCATTCATTTATAATTATTTTTACCACTCTACAAGCATTTGATATCTTATTTCAAGTAAAATCACATTTATGTACTCGTTTTTACTAATCTAGGCCAGTTTTATATTTCGGTTAGCGTTATGCATCTATACTCGGTTTTACCAATCAACGCCTATTCTAAACCATATTTCAATTAGAATCACCAATCTATACTCGTTTTTACCATTCTAACCCTATTTTAGACCATATCTCGGTTAGAATCGCCCATCTATACTCGATTTCACCATTTTACAAAAATTATACTATATTTCCTTTTGAATCACCTATCTGAGTATTTTTAACAATGTATGATCATTCTACAATAGTTAGAATCACTCATTTATACTCGTTTTTTATCTGTTACGAGCATTTGACAACTTATTTCAGTTAGAATCATATTTATATACTTGATTCCACTAATCTAGGCCACTTCTATACCTTATTTTGGTTAGTATCACACATCTATAAATGGCTTCACCAATCTCCGCCTATTCTAAACCATATTTCGATTAGGATCACCTATTTGTACTCATTTTTACCATTCTAAACATGTTATATACCATATTTGGTTAGAATCACCCATCTATTACACGTTTTATCATTGTACGCTCATTATAACCTTTATTTCGGTTAGAATCGTGCTTCTATACTCGATTTCACCAATTTACGACCATTCTAAAATATATTTCGGTTAGAATCACTTATTTATACTCATTTTCACCAGTTTACAACCGTTTTATACCATATTTTAATTAGAATCACCCATTTGTACTCTTATTTATCATTGTACGCTCATTCTAAACCATACTTTTGTTAGAATCATTCGTTTATACTCTTGTTCACCAGTCTATGAGCATTTGATACTCGTTTTCACTAGTTTACAACACTTTTATACCTTATTTCGATAGATTTACGCATCTGTACTCAGTTTCACTAATCTACATCCATCTAAACCATATTTCGTTTAGAATTATCTGTCTATACTCGTTTTCACCATTCTAAGCCTGTTTTAGACTATATTTCAGTTATAATTACCTATATATATTTGTTTTCAGTATTTTATTCCTGTTTTATATCAAATTTTGGTTAGAATCATCCATTTGTACTCGTTTTGACCATTTTACGCATATTTTATACTATATTTTTTGTTAGAAGCATCCATATATGCTCATTTTTACCATTCTATGCTCACTCATATATACTCATTTTTATCACCCATATTTCGGCTAAAAGCACTCATTTATACTCGTTTTCACCATTTTACGAGCATTTGAGAACTTATTTCGGTTAGAATAGTAATTATATACTCGTTTTCGCTAGTCAACGCCTATTTTGCACCATATTTCGATTAGAATCACCCATTTATACTCGTTCCCATCTTTTTACGATTATTCTATACTATATTTCGGTTAGAATCACTCATTCGTACTCGTCTTCACATGTATACGAGCATTTGATACCTTATTTTAGTTAGAATCACCCATCTACACTCGTTTTCACTATTCTATGATTATTTTATACCATATTTCGGTTAAAATCACCCATTTATACTCATTTTCACCATTGTACGCCTGTTTAATACCTATATAAGTTAGAATCACCCATCTATACTCGTTTTTATCATTGTATGCTCATTCTACACTATATTTTGGTATGGATAACTCATTTATACTCGTTTTCAGCCGTCTACGATCGTTTTATACCAAATTTTGGTTAGAATCATCCGTCT
This sequence comes from Iris macrosiphon, assembly GCA_036927795.1. Taxonomy (NCBI): domain Eukaryota; kingdom Viridiplantae; phylum Streptophyta; class Magnoliopsida; order Asparagales; family Iridaceae; genus Iris; species Iris macrosiphon. The sequence goes on along the minus strand of JAYESA010001232.1, from coordinate 8,392 downwards.
ATACTCATTTTTATCATTGTACGCTTATTCTAAACTATATTTCAGTTAGAAAAAATTATTCATTTATACTCGTTTTTACTACTCTACGAGCATTTGATATCTTATTTCAAGTAGAATCGTATTTAGTACTCGTTTTCACTAATCTAGGCCACTTTTATATTTTGGTTATAGTTATGCATCTATACTCGATTTTACCAATCAACGCCTATTCTAAACCATATTTCAATTAGAATCACCAATCTATACTCGTTTTTACCATTCTAACCCTATTTTAGACCATATCTCGGTTAGAATCGCCCATCTATAATCGATTTCACTATTTTACAAAAAATTATACTATATTTTCATTTGAATCACCTATCTATACTCATTTTCATCAATGTATGATCATTCTACAAAAGTTAGACGCACTCATTTATACTCGTTTTTACCAGTCTACGAGCATTTGACAACTTATTTCAGTTAGAATCACATTTATATACTTGATTCCACTAATCTAGGCCACTTCTATACCTTATTTCGGTTTGTATCACGCATCTATAAATGGCTTCACTAATCTACGCCCATTCTAAACCATATTTCGATTTGGATCACCTATTTGTACTCATTTTTATTCTAAACATGTTATATACCATATTTCGGTTAGAATCACCCATCTATTACTCGTTTTATCATTGTACGCTCATTATAACCTTTATTTCGGTTAGAATCATGCATTTATACTCGATTTCACCAATTTACGCCTATTTTAAACCATATTTCAGTTAGAATCACTTATTTATACTCGTTTTCACCAGTTTACAACCGATTTATACCATATTTTGATTAGAATCACACATCTGTACTCTTATTTATCATTGTACGCTCATTCTAAACCATATTTTCGTTAGAATCATTTATTTATACTCTTCTTCATCAGCCTACGAGCATTTGATACCCGTTTTCACTAGTTTACATCACTTTTATACCTTATTTCGGTTAGATTTATGTATCTGTACTCAGTTTCACTAATCTACATCCATTCTAAATAATATTTCTATTAGAATCATCTGTCTATACTCATTTTCACCATTCTAATCCGGTTTTAGACTATATTTCAGTTAAAATCACTCATATACACTCGTTTTCAATATTTTATTCCTATTTTATACCATATTTTGGTTAGAATCATCCATCTGTACTCGTTTTCAAATTTTATGCATATTTTATATCATATTTTTGGTTATAATCATCCATATATACTCGTTTTCACCAGTCCACGCCTATTTTGCACCATATTTCGATTAAAATCACCCATTTATACTCGTTCTCATCTTTTTACGCTTATTTTATACTATATTTTGGTTAGAATCACTCATTTGTACTCGTCTTCACATGTATACGAGCATTTGATACCTTATTTTGGTTAGAATCACTCAGCTACACTCGTTTTCACCATTCTATTATTGTTTTATACCATATTTCGGTTAGAGTCACCCATCTATATTCGTTTTCACCATTGTACGTCTATTTTATACATATTTAGGTTAAAATCACTCATCTATACTCATTATTATTGTATGCTCATTTTATACTATATTTTGGTATGGGTAACTCATTTATACTCATTTTGAACATTCTACGACCGTTTTATACCAAATTTTGGTTAGAATCACCCGTGTATACTCATTTTCATCATTGTATGCTCATTCTAAACCATATTTCTGTTAGAAAAAATTATTTATTTATACTCCTTTTACCACTCTACGAGCATTTGATATCTTATTTCAATTAAAATTGCATTTATGTACTCGTTTTCACTAATCTAGGCCTCTTTTATATTTCGGTTAGAGTTATGCATCTATACTTGGTTTCACCAATCAACGCCTATTCTAAGCCATATTTCAATTAGAATTACCAATCTATACTCGTTTTCATAATTCTAACACTATTTTAGACCATATCTCGGTTAGAATCGCCCATCTATACTTGATTTCACCATTTTACAAAAAATTATACTATATTTTCATTTGAATCACCTATTTATACTCATTTTCATCAATATATGATCATTCTACAATAGTTAGAATCACTCATTTATACTCGTTTTTACCAGTCTACGAGCATTTGACAACTTATTTCAGTTAGAATCACATTTATATACTTGATTCCACTAATCTACGCCACTTCTATACCTTATTTTGGTTTGTATCACGTATCTATAAATGGCTTCACCAATCTACGCCCATTCTAAACCATATTTCAATTAGGATCACCTATCTATACTCATTTTCACCATTCTAAACATGTTATATAACATATTTTGGTTTGAATCACCCATCTATTACTCGTTTTATCATTGTACGCTCATTATAACCTTTATTTCGGTTAGAATCATGCATCTATACTCGATTTCACCAATTTATGCCCATTCTAAATCATATTTCGATTAGAATCACTTATTTATACTTGTTTTCACCAGTTTACAACTGTTTTATACCATATTTTAATTATAATCACCCATATGTACTCTTATTTATCATTGTACGCTCATTCTAAACCAGATTTTCCTTAGAATCATTCGTTTATACTCTTGTTCACCAGTCTACGAGCATTTGATACTCGTTTTCACTAGTTTACATCACTTTTATACCTTATTTCGGTTAGATTTACGCATCTGTACTCAGTTTCACTAATCTACATCCATTTTAAACCATATTTCGATTAGAATCATCTGTCGATACTCGTTTTCACCATTCTAAGCCTGTTTTAGACTATATTTCAGTTAGAATTACCTATATATATTCGTTTTCAGTATTCTATTCCTGTATTATACCATATTTTGGTTAGAATCATCCATCTGTACTCGTTTTCACCTTTTTATGTATATTTTATACCATATTTTTTGTTAGAATCATCCATATATGCTCGTTTTCACCATTCTATGCTCACCCGTATATACTCGTTTTTATCACCCACATTTCGGCTGTAAGCACTCATTTATACTCGTTTTCACCATTCTACGAGCATTTAAAAACTTATTTCGGTTAGAATAGTAATTATATACTCGTTTTCGTTAGCTACGCCTATTTTGCACCATATTTTGATTAAAATCACCCATTTATACTCGTTCCTATCTTTTTAGGCTTATTCTATAATATATTTCGGTTATTCTCACTCATTTGTGCTCGTCTTCACATGTATACGAGCATTTGCTATCTTATTTTGGTTAGAATCATCCAGCTACACTCGTTTTCACCATTCTATGATTATTTTATACCATATTTTGGTTACTCATTTTTACCATTGTACGCATGTTTTATACATATTTAGGTTAGAATCACCTATCTATACTTATTTTTATTATTGTATGGTCATTCTACACTATATTTTGGTATGGGTAACTCATTTATACTCGTTTTCAACAGTCTACGACCGTTTTATACCAAAATTTGGTTAGAATCATCCGTCTACACTGATTTTCATCATTATACGCTCATTCTACACCATATTTCGGATAGAAAAAAATTTATTTATACTCGTTTTTACCACTCTACGAGCATTTGATATCTTATTTCAAGTAGAATCGCATTTATGTACTCGTTTTCACTAATCTAGGCCACTTTTATATTTCGATTAGAGTTATGCATCTATACTCGATTTCACCAATCAACATCTATTGTAAACCATATTTCAATTAGAATCACCAATCTATACTCATTTTCCCATTCTAACCCTATTTAAGACCATATCTCGGTTAGAATCGCCCATCTATACCGATTTCACCATTTTACTAAAATTTATACTATATTTCTGTTTGAATCACCTATCTATACTCGTTTTCATCAATATATGATCATTCTATTATAGTTAGAATCACTCTTTTGTACTCGTTTTTACCAGTCTATGAGCATTTGACAACTTATTTTTAGTTAGAATCACATTTATATACTTGATTCCACTAAGCTTGGCCACTTCTATATCTTATTTCGGTTAGTATCACGCATCTATAAATGGTTTCACAAATCTACGCCCATTCTAAACCATATTTCGATTAGGATCACCTATCTGTACTCATTTTCACCATTCTAAACAAGTTATATACCATATTTCATTTAGAATTACCCATCTATTACTCGTTTTATCATTGTACGCTCATTATAATCTTTATTTTAGTTAGAATCATGCATCTATACTCGATTTCACCAATTTATGCCCATTCTAAACTATATTTCGATTAGAATCACTTATTTATACTCGTTTTCACCAGTTTACAATCATTTTATACCATATTTTGATTATAATCACCCATCTGTACTCTTATTTATCATTGTACGCTTATTCTAAACCATATTTTTGTTAGAATCATTCGTTTATACTCTTGTTCACCAGTCTACGAGCATTTGATACTCGTTTATACTTTTATACCTTATTTCTGTTAGATTTACGCATCTGTACACAGTTTCACTAATCTACATCCATTCTAAACTATATTTCGATTAGAATCATCTATCTATACTCGTTTTCACCCTTCTAAGCCTGTTTTAGACTATATTTTAGTTATAATTACCCATATATATTCGTTTTCAGTATTTTATTCCTGTTTTATATCATATTTTGGTTAGAATCATCCATTTGTACTCGTTTCCACTATTTTACGCATATTTTATACCATATTTTTTGTTAGAATCATCCATATATGCTCGTTTTCACCATTCTATGCTCAACCATATATACTCATTTTCATCACCCATATTTTGGCTACAGGCACTCATTTATACTCATTTTCACCATTCTACGAGCATTTAAAAACTTATTTCGGTTATAATTATAATTATATACTCGTTTTCGCCAGTCTACACCTATTTTGCACCATATTTCGATTAGAATCACCCATTTATACTCGTTTCCATCTTTTTATGCTTATTTTATACTATATTTCGGTTAGAATCACTCATTTGTACTCGTCTTCATATGTATACAAGCATTTGATATATTATTTTGGTTAGAATCACCCATCTACACTCGTTTTCACCATTCGATGATTGTTTTATACCATATTTCGGTTAAAATCACCCATCTATACTTGTTTTCACTATTGTACCCTTGTTTAATACATATTTAGGTTAGAATCATCCATCTATACTCATTTTTATTATTGTTTGCTCATTCTACACTATATTTCGGTATGGATAACTTATTTATACTCGTTTTCAACAGTCTACGTCCGTCTTATACCAAATTTTGGTTAGAATCATCCGTCTATACTCATTTTCATCATTGTACGCTCATTCTAAACTATATTTCGGTTAGAACTTTTTTTATTTATACTCGTTTTTACCACTCTACGAGCATTTGATATCTTATTTCAAGTAGAATCGCATTTATGTACTCATTTTCACTAATCTAGGCCACTTTTATCTTTTGGTTATAGTTATGCATCTATACTCAGTTTTACCAATCAACGCCTATTCTAAATCATATTTCAATTAGAATCACCAATCTATACTCGTTTTCACCATTCTAACCCTATTTTAGACCATATCTCGGTTAGAATCGCCCAACTATACTCAATTTCACTATTTTACAAAATTTATACTATATTTCCATTTGAATCACCTATCTATACTCGTTTTCATCAATGTATGATCATTCTACAATAGTTAGAAGCGCTCATTTATACTCGTTTTTACCAGTCTACGAGCATTTGACATCTTATTTTAGTTAGAATCACATTTATATACTTGATTCCACTAATCTAGGTCACTTTTATACCTTATTTCGGTTTGTATCACGCATCTATAAATGGCTTCACCAATCTACGCCCATTCTAAATCATATTTCGATTAGGATCACATATTTGTACTCGTTTTCACCATTCTAAACATGTTATATACTATAATTCGGTTAGAATCACCCATCTATTACTCGTTTTATCATTGTACGCTCATTATAACCTTTATTTCGGTTAGAATCATGCATCTATACTCGATTTCACCTATTTACGCCCATTCTAAACCATATTTCGAATAGATAATACTCGTTTTCACCAGTTTACAACTGTTTTATACCATATTTTGATTAGAATCACCCATATGTACTCTTATTTATTATTGTACGCCCATACTAAACCATATTTTCGTTAGAATCATTCGTTTATACTCTTGTTCACCAGTTTACGAGCATTTGATACTCGTTTTTACTAGTTTACATCACTTTTATACCTTATTTCGGTTAGATTTACACATCTGTACTCAGTTTCACTAATCTACATCCATTTTAAACCATATTTCGATTAGAATCATCTGTCTATACTCGTTTTCACCATTCTAAGCCTATTTTAGACTATATTTCAGTTAGAATTACCTATATATATTCGTTTTTAATATTTTATTCCTGTTTTATACCATATTTTGGTTAGAATCATCCATTTGTACTTGTTTTCACCTTTTTACGCATATTTTATACCATATTTTTGTTAGAATCATCCATATATGCTTGTTTTCACCATTCTATGCTCACCCATATATACTCATTTTCATCACCCATATTTCGGCTGCAAGCACTCATTTATACTCGTTTTTACCATTCTACGATCATTTGAAAACTTATTTCGGATAGAATAGTAATTATATACTCGTTTTCATTGGTCCACGCCTATTTTGCACCATATTTTGATTAAAATCACCCATTTATACTCGTTCCTATCTTTTTAGGCTTATTCTATACTATATTTCGGTTAGAATCACTCATTTGTACTCGTCCTCACATGTATACGAGTATTTGATATCTTATTTTGGTTAGAATCACCCAGCTACACTCGTTTTCACCATTCTATGATTATTTTATACCATATTTTGGTTACTCGTTTTCACCATTGTACGCCTGTTTAATACATATATAGGTTAGAATCACCCATTTATACTCGTTTTTATCATTGTATGCTCATTCTATACTATATTTTGGTATGGATAACTCATTTATACTCGTTTTCAACCGTCTACGACCGTTTTATACCAAATTTTGGTTAGAATCATCCGTCTATACTCATTTTCATCATTGTACGCTCATTCTAAACTATATTTCGGTTAGAATTTTTTTTAATTTATACTCGTTTTTACCAATCTACGAGCATTTGATATCTTATTTCAAGTAGAATCGCATTTATGTACTCATTGTCACTAATCTAGGCCACTTTTATATTTTGGTTAGAGTTATGCATCTATACTCGGTTTTACCAATCAACGCCAATTCTAAACCATATTTCAATTAGAATCACTAATCTATACTCGTTTTCACCATTCTAACCCTATTTTAGACCATATCTCAGTTATAATCGTCCATCTATACTCGATTTCACCATTTTACAAAAAATTATACTATATTTCCGTTTTAGTCACCTATCTATACTCGTTTTCATCAATGTATGATCATTCTACAATAGTTAGAAGCACTCATTTATACTCATTTTTACCAGTCTACGAGCATTTGACAACTTATTTCAGTTAGAATCATATTTATATACTTGATTCCACTAATCTAGGCCACTTCTATACCTTATTTCGGTTTGTATCATGCATCTATAAATGGCTTCACCAATCTACGCCTATTCTAAACCATATTTCGATTAAGATCACCTATCTGTACTCGTTTTCACCATTCTAAACATGTTATATACCATATTTTGGTTAGAATTACCCATCTATTACTCGTTTTATCATTGTACGCTCATTATAACCTTTATTTCGGTTAGAATCATGCATCTATACTCGATTTCACATATTTATGCCCATTCTAAACCATATTTCGATTAGAATCAATTATTTATACTTGTTTTCACCAGTTTACAACTGTTTTATACCATATTTTGATTAGAATCACCAATATGTACTCTTATTTATCATTGTACGTCCATTATAAACCATATTTTTGTTAGAATCATTTATTTATACTCTTGTTCACCAGTTTACGAGCATTTGATACTTGTTTTTACTAGTTTACATCACTTTTATACCTTATTTCGTTTAGATTTACGCATCTGTACTCAGTTTTACTAATCTACATCCATTTTAAACCATATTTCGATTAGAATCATTTGTCTATACTCGTTTTCACTATTCTAAACCTGTTTTAGACTATATTTCAGTTAGAATTACCTATATATATTCGTTTTCAGTATTCTATTCCTATTTTATACCATATTTTGGTTAGAATCATCCATCTGTACTCGTTTTTACCTTTTTATGCGTATTTTATACCATATTTTTGGTTAGAATCATCCATATATGCTCGTTTTCACCATTCTATGCTCACCCATATATACTCATTTTCATCACCCATATTTCGGCTATAAGCATTCATTTATACTCGTTTTCACCATTCTATGAGCATTTAAAAACTTATTTTGGATAGA
>JAYESA010001231.1:0-54484 GCA_036927795.1 Iris macrosiphon | reverse complement strand
ATGCCATATTTTGGATTGAATAACACATCTATACAACCATTGTACGCTCATTCCATTTCAGTTAGAATCACCCATCTGTACTCGTTTTCTTTATTGTATGCTAATTCCAAACCATATTTCGGTTACAAAAACTCATTTATATTCGTTTTCACAAGTCTACGGGCATTTTGTATCACATTTCAGGTAGAAACACCCATCTATACTCGTTTTCATTACTAAATCATATTTCGATTAGAATCATTCATTTGTACTCATTTTTAACAATCGACGAGAGTTTGATACCATACTTCGGTTAGACTCGATTTTATAAACTCATTTTCACTAATCTACGCCACTTTTGTTTTTTACCTTTTACGCATCTATACTCGGTTTCACCGATCTTCGCTCATTCTAAACCATATTTCGGTTAGAATCTCCCATTTATACACCTTTTCATCATTGTACGCTCATTCTAAACAATATTTCAGTCACAATCCCCCATCTATACTCGTTTTCGGCATTGCTTGCTCATTCAACACCTTGAATCGCCTATTTATACTCATTTTCATCATTGCACGCTTATTGTATACCATATTTCTGTTTAAACACCAATCTAAACTCGGTTCACCTATTCTAAGTCATATTTCTTTTAGAATTACACATCTATACTCGTTTTAACCATTCTTTGCCTATTTTATACCATATTCCAGTTGGAATCATCCATCTATACTGGTTTTCATCATTGTACGCTCATTCTAAATTATATTTCAGTTTCAATTACCCATATATACTTGTTTTTATCATTGTACGTTCATTTTAAGTCATATTTCAGTTTGAATTACCCATGTATCTTTGTTTTCATCATTTTATGCTCATTTTGCACCGTGTTCCGGTTAGAATAACTCATTTATACTCGTTTTTACTAGTCTACGACCGTTATATACCATATTTCGGTTAGAATCACCCACCTATACTGGTTTTCAACAGTCTACGATCATTTTTACCATATTTTGTTTAGAATCACCCATATATACTCGTTTAGATCATTGTACGCTGATTCTAAACCATATTTCAGTTAGAATCATTCATTTATACTTGTTTTCACCAGTCCACGAGCATTTAGTACCTTATTTCGGTTAGACTTATTGCATCCATACTCGGTTTCTCCAATCTGCACCCATTATAAACCATATTTTGATTCGAATCATCCATATATACTCGTTTTCACCATTCTAAGCCTGTTTTATGCCATATTTCGGTTTGAATAACACATCTATACAACCATTGTACGCTTATTCCATTTCAGTTAGAATCACCCATCTGTACTCGTTTTCTTTATTGTATACTAATTCCAAACCATATTTCGGTTACAAAAACTCATTTATAGTCGTTTTCACAAGTCTACGGGCGTTTTGTACCATATTTCAGGTAGAAACACCCATTTATGCTCGTTTTCATCATTGCACGCTCACTCTAAACCATATTTCGATTAGAATCATTCATTTGTACTCGTTTTTAACAATCTACGAGAGTTTGATACCTTACTTCGGTTAGACTCGATTTTATAAACTCATTTTCACTAATCTACGCCACTTTTGTTTTTTACCTTTTACGCATCTATACTCGGTTTTACCGATCTTCGCTCATTTTAAACCATATTTCGGTTAGAATCTCCCATTTATACACCTTTTTATCATTGTACGCTCATTCTAAACAATATTTTAGTCACAATCCCCCATCTATACTCGTTTTCCGGCATTGCTTGCTCATTCAACACCTTGAATCGCCTATTTATACTCGTTTTCATCATTGCACGCTTATTGTATACCATATTTCTGTTTAAACACCAATCTATACTCGGTTCACCTATTCTAAGCCATATTTCGGTTAGAATTACACATCTATGATCGTTTTAACCATTCTATGCCTATTTTATACCATATTTCGATTAGAATCATCCATCTATACTGGTTTTAATCATTGTACGCTCATTCTAAATTATAATTCCGTTTCAATTACCCATATATACTTGTTTTCGTCATTGTACGTTCATTTTGGGTCATATTTCAGTTTGAATCACCCGTCTATCTTCGTTCTCATCATTTTATGCTCATTTTGCACCGTGTTTAGGTTAGAATAACTCATTTATACTCGTTTTCACCGGTCTACGATCGTTATATACCATATTTCGGTTATAATCACCCACCTATAGTGGTTTTCAACAGTCTACGACCATGTTTACCATATTTCGATTAGAATCACCCATCTATACTTGTTTAGATGATTATACGCTGATTCTAAACCATATTTTAGTTAGAATCATTCATTTATACTAGTTTTTACCAGTCCACGAGCATTTGGTACCTTATTTCGGTTAGACTTATCGCATCCATACTCGGTTTCTCCAATCTGCACCCATTATAAACCATATTTTGATTCGAATCATCCATATATACTCGTTTTCACCATTCTAAGCCTGTTTTATGCCATATTTGGTTTGAATAACACATCTATACAACCATTGTACGTTCATTCCATTTTAGTTAGAATCACCCATCTGTACTCGTTTTCTTTATTGTATGCTAATTCCAAACCATATTTCGGTTACAAAAATTCACTTATAGTCGTCTTCACAAGTCTACAGACGTTTTGTACCACATTTCTGGTAGAAACACCCATCTATACTCGTTTTCATCATTGCACGCTCACTCTGAACCATATTTCGATTAGAATCATTCATTTGTACACGTTTTTAACAATCTACGAGAGTTTGATACCTTACTTCGGTTAGACTCGATTTTATAAACTCATTTTCACTAATCTACGCCACTTTTGTTTTACCTTTTACGCATCTATACTAGGTTTCACCGATCTTCGCTCATTCTAAACCATATTTCGGTTTGAATCTCCCATTTATACACTTTTTCATCATTGTACGCTCATTCTAAATAATATTTCAGTCACAATCCCCCATCTATACTCGTTTTCGGCATTGCTTGCTCATTCAACACCTTGAATCGCCTATTTATACTCGTTTTCATCATTGCACGCTTATTGTATACCATATTTCTGTTTAAACACCAATCTATACTCGGTTCACCTATTCTAAGCCATATTTTGGTTAGAATTACACATCTATGATCGTTTAACCATTCTATGCCTATTTTATAACATATTCCGGTTAGAATCATCCATCTATACTGGTTTTCATCATTGTACGCTCATTCTAAATTATATTTCGGTTTCAATTACCCATATATACTTGTTTTCATCATTGTACGTTCATTATAAGTCATATTTCAGTTTGAATCACCCGTCTGTCTTCGTTCTCATCATTTTATGCTCATTTTGCACCGTGTTTCGGTTAGAATAACTCATTTATACTCGTTTTCACCAGTCTACGACCGTTATATACCATATTTCGGTTAGAATCACCCACCTATACTGGTTTTCAACAGTCTACGACCATTTTTACCATATTTCGATTACAATCACCCATCTATACTCGTTTAGATCATTGTATGCTGATTCTAAACCATATTTCAGTTAGAATCATTTATTTATACTTGTTTTCACCAGTCCACGAGCATTTGGTACCTTATTTCGGTTAGACTTATTGCATCCATACTCGGTTTTTCCAATCTGCATACAATTAAAAACAATATTTTGATTAGAATCATTCGATATATACTCGTTTTCACCATTCTAAGCCTGTTTTATGCCATATTTCGGTTTGAATAACACATCTATACAACCATTGTACGCTCATTCCATTTCAGTTAGAATCACCCATTTGTACTCGTTTTCTTTATTGTATGCTAATTCCAAACCATATTTCGGTTACAAAAACTCATTTATATTCGTTTTCACAAGTCTACGGGCATTTTGTACCACATTTCAGGTAGAAATACCCATCTATACTCGTTTTCATTACTAAACCATATTTCGATTAGAATCATTCATTTGTACTCGTTTTTAACAATCGACGAGAGTTTGATACCTTACTTCGGTCAGACTCGATTTTATAAACTCATTTTCACTAATCTACGCCACTTTTGTTTTTTACCTTTTACGCATCTATACTCGGTTTCACCGATCTTCGCTCATTCTAAACCATATTTCGGTTAGAATCTCCCATTTATACACCTTTTCATCATTGTACGCTCATTCTAAACAATATTTCAGTCACAATCCCTCATCTATACTCGTTTTCCGGCATTGCTTGCTCATTCAACACCTTGAATCGCCTATTTATACTCATTTTCATCATTGCACGCTTATTGTATACCATATTTCTGTTTAAACACCAATCTAAACTCGGTTCACCTATTCTAAGTCATATTTCTTTAGAATTACACATCTATACTCGTTTTAACCATTCTTTGCCTATTTTATACCATATTCCGGTTGGAATCATCCATCTATACTGGTTTTCATCATTGTACGCTTATTCTAAATTATATTTCGGTTTCAATTACCCTTATATACTTGTTTTTATCATTTTACGTTCATTTTAAGTCATATTTCAGTTTGAATCACCCATGTATCTTTGTTTTCATCATTTTATGCTCATTTTGCACCGTGTTCCGGTTAGAATAACTCATTTATACTCGTTTTTACTCGTCTATGACCGTTATATACCATATTTCGGTTAGAATCACCCACCTATACTGGTTTTCAACAGTCTACGATCATTTTTACCATATTTTGTTTAGAATCACCCATCTATACTCGTTTAGATCATTGTACGCTGATTCTAAACCATATTTCAGTTAGAATCATTCATTTATACTTGTTTTCACCAGTCCACGAGCATTTAGTACCTTATTTCGGTTAGACTTATTGCATCCATACTCGGTTTCTCCAATATGTAACCATTATAAACTATATTTTGATTCGAATCATCCATATATACTCGTTTTCACCATTCTAAGCCTGTTTTATGCCATATTTCGGTTTGAATAACACATCTATACAACCATTGTACGCTCATTCCATTTCAGTTAGAATCACCCATCTGTACTCGTTTTCTTTATTGTATGCTAATTCTAAACCATATTTCGGTTACAAAAACTCATTTATAGTCGTTTTCACAAGTCTACGGGCATTTTGTACCACATTTCAGGTAGAAACACCCATTTATGCTCGTTTTCATTATTGCACGCTCACTCTAAACCATATTTCGATTAGAATCATTCATTTGTACTCGTTTTTAACAATCTACGAGAGTTTGATACCTTACTTCGGTTAGACTCGATTTTATAAACTCATTTTTACTAATCTACCCCACTTTTGTTTTTTACCTTTTACGCATCTATACTCGGTTTCACCGATCTTCGCACATTTTAAACCATATTTCGGTTAGAATCTCCCATTTATACACCTTTTCATCATTGTACGCTCATTCTAAATAATATTTCAGTCACAATCCCCCATCTATACTCATTTTCGGCATTGCTTGCTCATTCAACACCTTGAATCGCCTATTTATACTCGTTTTCATCATTGCACGCTTATTGTATACCATATTTCTGTTTAAACACCAATCTATACTCGGTTCACCTATTCTAAGCCATATTTCGGTTAGAATTACACATCTATGATCGTTTTAACCATTCTATGCCTATTTTATACCATATTCCAGTTAGAATCATCCATCTATACTGGTTTTAATCATTGTACGCTGATTCTAAATTATATTTCGGTTTCAATTACCCATATATACTTGTTTTCATCATTGTACGTTCATTTTAGGTCATATTTCAGTTTAAATCACCCGTGTATCTTCGTTTTCATCATTTTGTGCTCATTCTGCACCGTGTTTCGGTTAGAATAACTCATTTATACTCGTTTTCACCGGTCTACGACTGTTATATACTATATTTCGGTTAGAATCACCCACCTATACTGGTTTTCAACAGTCTACGACCATGTTTACCATATTTCGATTAGAATCACCCATCTATACTTGTTTAGATCATTGTACGCTGATTCTAAACCATATTTTAGTTAGAATCATTCATTTATACTAGTTTTTACCAGTCCACGAGCATTTGGTACCTTATTTCGGTTAGACTTATTGCATCCATACTCGGTTTTTCCAATCTGTACCCATTATAAACCATATTTTGATTCGAATCATCCATATATACTCGTTTTCACCATCCTAAGCCTGTTTTATGCCATATTTCGGTTTGAATAACACATCTATACAACCATTGTACGCTCATTCCATTTTAGTTAGAATCACCCATCTGTACTCGTTTTCTTTATTGTATGCTAATTCCAAACCATATTTCGGTTACAAAAACTCACTTATAGTCGTTTTCACAAGTCTACGGGCATTTTATACCATATTTCAGGTAGAAACACCCATCTATACTCGTTTTCATCATTGCACGCTCACTCTGAACCATATTTCGATTAGAATCATTCATTTGTACACATTTTTAACAATCTACGAGAGTTTGAAACCTTACTTCGGTTAGACTCGATTTTATAAACTCATTTTCACTAATCTACGCCACATTTTTTTTACCTTTTACGCATCTATACTCGGTTTCACCGATCTTCGCTCATTCTAAACCATATTTCGGTTAGAATCTCCCATTTATACACCTTTTCATCATTGTATGCTCATTCTAAATAATATTTCAGTCACAATCCCCCATCTATACTCGTTTTCGGCATTGCTTGCTCATTCAACACCTTGAATCGCCTATTTATACTCGTTTTCATCATTGCACGCTTATTGTATACCATATTTCTGTTTAAACACCAATCTATACTCGGTTCACCTATTCTAAGCCATATTTTGGTTAGAATTACACATCTATGATCGTTTTAACCATTCTATGTCTATTTTATAACATATTCTGGTTAGAATCATCCATCTATACTGGTTTTCATCATTGTACGCTCATTCTAAATTATATTTCGGTTTCAATTACCCATATATACTTGTTTTCATCATTGTACATTCATTATAAGTCATATTTCAGTTTGAATCACCCGTCTATCTTCGTTCTCATCATTTTATGCTCATTTTGCACCGTGTTTCGGTTAGAATAACTCATTTATACTTGTTTTCACCAGTATACGACCGTTATATACCATATTTCGGTTAGAATCACCCACCTATACTGGTTTTCAACAGTCTACGACCATTTTTACCATATTTCGATTACAATCACCCATCTATACTTGTTTAGATCATTGTACGCTGATTCTAAACCATATTTCAGTTAGAATCATTAATTTATACTTGTTTTCACCAGTCCACGAGCATTTGGTACCTTATTTCGGTTAGACTTATTGCATCCATACTCGGTTTCTCCAATCTGCATACAATTAAAAACAATATTTTGATTAGAATCATTCCATAGATACTCGTTTTCACCATTCTAAGCCTGTTTTATGCCATATTTCGGTTTGAATAACACATCTATACAACCATTGTACGCTCATTCCATTTCAGTTAGAATCACCCATTTGTACTCGTTTTCTTTATTGTATGCTAATTCCAAACCATATTTCGGTTACAAAAACTCATTTATAGTCGTTTTCACAAGTCTACGGGCGTTTTATACCACATTTCAGGTAGAAATACCCATCTATACTCGATTTCATTATTGCACGCTCACTCTAAACCATATTTCGATTAGAATCATTCATTTGTACTCCTTTTTAACAATCTACGAGAGTTTGATACCTTACTTCGGTTAGACTCGATTTTATAAACTCATTTTCACTAATCTACGCCACTTTTTTTTTTTACCTTTTACGCATCTATACTCGGTTTCACCGATCTTCGCTCATTCTTAACCATATTTCGGTTAGAATCTCCCATTTATACACGTTTTCATCATTGTACGCTCATTCTAAACAATATTTCAGTCACAATCCCCAATCTATACTCATTTTCGGCATTGCTTGCTCCTTCAACACCCTGAATCGTCTCTTTATACTTGTTTTCATCATTGCACGCTTATTGTATACCATATTTCTGTTTAAACACCAATCTATACTCGGTTCACCTATTCTAAGCCATATTTCGGTTAGACTTACACATCTATGATCGTTTTAACCATTCTATGCTTATTTTAGACCATATTCCGGTTAGAATCATCCATCTATACTGGTTTTCATTATTGTACGCTCATTCTAAATTATATTTCGGTTTCAATTACCCATATATACTTGTTTTCATTATTGTACGTTCATTTTAAGTCATATTTCTGTTTGAATCACCCGTGTATCTTCGTTTTCATCATTTTATGCTCATTCTGCACCGTGTTTCGGTTAGAATAACTCATTTATACTCGTTTTCACCGGTCTATGACCGTTATATACCATATTTCGGTTAGAATCACACAACTATATTGGTTTTCAACAGTCTACGACCATTTTTACCATATTTCGATTAGAATCACCCATCTATACTCGTTTAGATCATTGTACGCTGATTCTAAACCATATTTCAGTTAGAATCATTCATTTATACTTGTTTTCACCAGTCCACGAGCATTTGGTACCTTATTTCTGTTAGACTTATTGCATCCATACTCGGTTTCTCCAATCTGCACCCATTAAAAATAATATTTTGATTAGAATCATTCCATATATACTCGTTTTCACCGTTCTAAGCCTATTTTATGCCATATTTTGGTTTGAATAACACATCTATACAACCATTGTATACTCATTCCATTTCAGTTAGAATCACCCATCTGTACTCGTTTTCTTTATTGTATGCTAATTCCAAACCATATTTCGGTTACAAAAACTCATTTATAGTCGTTTTCGTAAGTCTACGGGCATTTTGTACCATATTTCAGGTAGAAACACCCATATATACTCGTTTTCATCATTGCACGCTCACTCTAAACCATATTTCGATTAGAATCATTCATTTGTACTCTTTTTTAACAATCTACGAGAGTTTGATACCTTACTTCGGTTAGACTCGATTTTATAAACTCATTTTCACTAATCTACGCCACTTTTTTTTTCTACCTTAAGTCGGTTAGAGTTACGCATCTATACTCGGTTTCACCGATCTTCGCTCATTCTAAACCATATTTTGGTTGGAATCTCCCATTTATACATGTTTTCATCATTGTACGCTCATTCTAAACAATATTTCAGTCACAATCCCCCATCTATACTCGTTTTTGGCATTGCTTGCTCCTTCAACACCTTGAATCGCCTATTTATACTCGTTTTCATCATTGCATGCTTATTGTATACCATATTTCTGTTTTAACACCAATCTATACTCGGTTCACCTATTCTAAGCCATATTTCGGTTAGAATTACACATCTATGATCATTTTAACCATTCTATGCCTATTTTATACCATATTCCGGTTAGAATCATCCATCTATACTGGTTTTCATCATTGTATGCTCATTCTAAATTATATTTCGGTTTTAATTACCCATATATACTTGTTTTTATCATTGTACGTTCATTTTAAGTCATATTTCAGTTTGAATCACCCGTGTATCTTCGTTTTCATCATTTTATGCTCATTCTGCATCGTGTTTCGGTTAGAATAACTCATTTATACTCGTTTTCACCGGTCTACGACCGTTATATACCATATTTCGGTTGTAATCACCCACTTATACTGGTTTTCAACAGTCTACGACCATTTTTACCATATTTCGATTAGAATCACCCATCTATACTCGTTTAGATCATTGTACGCTGATTTAAACCATATTTCAGTTAGAATCATCATTTATACTTGTTTTTACCAGTCCACGAGCATTTGGTACCTTATTTCGGTTAGACTTATTGCATCCATACTCGGTTTCTCCAATCTGCACCCATTAAAAACAATATTTTGATTAGAATCATTCCATATACACTCGTTTTCACCATTCTAAGCCTGTTTTATTCCCTGATTTTTTTATTGAATAACACATCTATACAACCATTGTACGCTCATTCCATTTCTGTTAGAATCACCCATCTTTACTCGTTTTCTTTATTGTATGCTAATTCCAAACCATATTTCGGTTACAAAAACTTATTTATAGTCGTTTTCACAAGTCTAAGGGCATTTTGTACCATATTTCAGGTAGAAACACCCATCTATACTCGTTTTCATCATTGCACGCTCACTCTAAACCATATTTCGATTAGAATCATTCATTTGTACTCGTTTTTAACAATCTACGAGAGTTTAATACCGTACTTCGATTAACACTCGATTTTATAAACTCATTTTCACTAATCTATGCCACTTTTTTTTTACCTTAAGTTGGTTAGAGTTACGCATCTATACTTGGTTTCACCGATCTTCGCTCATTCTAAACCATATTTTGGTTAGAATCTCCCATTTATACACGTTTTTATCATTGTACGCTCATTCTAAACAATATTTCAGTCACAATCCCCCATCTATACTCGTTTTCGGCATTGCTTGCTCCTTCAACACCTTGAATCGCCTATTTATACTCGTTTTCATCATTGCACGCTTATTGTATACCATATTTCTGTTTAAACACCAATCTATACTCGGTTCACCGATTCTAAGCCATATTTCGGTTAGAATTACACATCTATGATCGTTTTAACCATTCTATGTCTATTTTATACCATATTTCGGTTAGAATCATCCATCTATACTGGTTTTCATTATTGTACACTCATTCTAAATTATATTTCGGTTTCAATTACCCATATATACTTGTTTTCATTATTGTACGTTCATTTTAAGTCATATTTCAGTTTTAATCACCCGTGTATCTTCGTTTTCATTATTTTATGCTCATTCTGTACCGTGTTTCGGTTAGAATAACTCATTTATACTCGTTTTCACCGGTCTACGACCGTTATATACCATATTTCGGTTATAATCACCCACCTATACTGGTTTTCAACAGTCTACGACCATTTTTACCATATTTCGATTAGAATCACCCATCTATACTCGTTTAGATCATTGTACGCTGATTCTAAACCATATTTCAGTTAGAATCATTCATTTATACTTGTTTTCACCAGTCCACGATCATTTGGTACCTTATTTCGGTTAGACTTATTGCATCCATACTCGGTTTCTCCAATCTGCATACTATTAAAAATAATATTTTGATTAGAATCATTCCATATATACTCGTTTTCACCATTCTAAGCCTGTTTTATGCCATATTTTGGTTTGAATAACACATCTATACAACCATTGTATGCTCATTCCATTTCAGTTAGAATCAACCATCTGTACTCGTTTTCTTTATTGTATGCTAATTCCAAACCATATTTCGATTACAAAAACTCATTTATAGTCGTTTTCACAAGTCTACGGGCGTTTTGTACCACATTTCAGGTAGAAACACCCATCTATACTCGATTTCATCATTGCACGCTCACTCTAAACCATATTTCGATTAGAATCATTCATTTGTACTCCTTTTTAACAATCTACGAGAGTTTGATACCTTACTTCGGTTAGACTCGATTTTATAAACTCATTTTCACTAATTTATGCCACTTTTTTTTTACCTTTACGCATCTATACTCGGTTTCACCGATCTTCGCTCATTCTAAACCATATTTCGGTTAGAATCTCTCATTTATACACGTTTTCATCATTGTATGCTCATTCTAAACAATATTTCAGTCACAATCCCAATCTATACTCATTTTCGGCATTGCTTGCTCCTTCAACACCTTGAATCGCCTCTTTATACTCGTTTTCATCATTGCACGCTTATTGTATACCATATTTCTGTTTAAACACCAATCTATACTCGGTTCACCTATTCTAAGCCATATTTCGGTTAGAATTACACATCTATGATCGTTTTAACCATTCTATGCTTATTTTAGACCATATTCCGGTTAGAATCATCCATCTATACTGGTTTTCATCATTGTACGCTCATTCTAAATTATATTTCGATTTCAATTACCCATATATACTTGTTTTCATTATTGTACGTTCATTTTAAGTCATATTTCAGTTTGAATCACCCGTGTATCTTCATTTTCATCATTTTATGCTTATTCTGCACCGTGTTTCGGTTAGAATAACTCATTTATACTCGTTTTCACCGGTCTACGACCGTTATATACCATATTTCGGTTAGAATCACCCAACATATTGGTTTTCAACAGTCTACGACCATTTTACCATATTTCGATTAGAATCACCCATCTATACTCATTTAGATCATTGTACGCTGATTCTAAACCATATTTCAGTTAAAATCATTCATTTATACTTGTTTTCACCAGTCCACGAGCATTTGGTACCTTATTTCGGTTAGACTTATTGCATCCATACTCGGTTTCTCCAATCTGTACCCATTAAAAACAATATTTTGATTAGAATCATTCCATATATACTCGTTTTCACCATTCTAAGCCTGTTTTATGCCATATTTTGGTTTGAATAACACATCTATACAACCATTGTACGCTCATTCCATTTCTGTTAGAATCACCCATCTGTACTCATTTTCTTTATTGTATGCTAATTCCTGTAACGCCCCGCAATCGCTCGGAGCGTTATGCTGAGTCGGACTGAATAAGTCAAATGCTGGTTATATTTGAATCGTTGGATTTCGGGAAGAAGGATTAATCGAGTTGGTTTCAATGTGCAGATGGCTTGCGGGTTCGATGGAAATCAGGTGTTCGTTCAGAACAGTACTGAATAGCTGGATGGAAGCGATAATGCCGTCTTCCTTAATCCTATCGGTCGGATGATTTGGAGAGCACGGCCTGCTCGCACGGTCATACCAGTTGAGTAGATCGCACTTGCATCGGACCACGGGTTCAAGGGATTGGCCGTATCGGCAGGACAGGATGCCTAATGGGATCGAACATTATGAGTGGGCTCTTTCCCTTCTCCTCTACTCCTTCATGCCTAATAATATGGAAACACGTAAAAGGCTTGAACACTTGGGCTGAAACATTGGGAATCACTACACTGAGGCGTGCATAGAGTGTATGTCGTTGGCTTGGTAGGATTGTGGCTTGAAATGATTTACGCGTTGGATAGTTGGTACGATAGTTGGGTTATACATTTGAGGCAGTCGGTTGGATAATTGGGATTATACTTGGACGGTTGGAATTATACAAGTTGGAATGATACGATAGAAATATCGGGAATTCGGGCGAGCGAGCGTGCATCAGTGCACGAGTATCACTGGATCGCTTTGTCTTGCAAAGCGAGCAGTTGTGGTTCGAAACCGAACAACTGCATCGGCGAGGGTATTGTGCCACTGTTGGGGCATTGTGCCATGGGATTATTCGGAGTGTGGGGTGTTGCACCCAATGTGAAACACTGTGTTGGGAAGCGGCAATGTGAAGTGTGGGCATAACTTGGGCACAACTTGAGAGATTGTGCATATGGGTATTTTGGTGCCTTGGGATATATATATTGAGGTCGAGATTTAGAATCCTTGGGGATATGTTGAAAGAATGGTTATGGATGCTTTAGTTGGATATTCGGTTGAAACGAGTCTAGGATCGCTTGGTGGGGCGAGAATGTTCGATCCTCTCGTCATACCTACTTTCTGCATGTCACGGACAACCTGTGTACACAAGGGTTTGACATTTCCTCGAAACGGCTTCCCGGGGCACTGGGACCGTATCGATCCGGAGGGAAATATTGATTCGTGCTAGTCATAGTGCTAGTCACGATGCATTGCGGGACCTCCAGCGGGGATTTCTACCCGGGCTGATAGGGCGCGCCGTTAATGCTTGGATTTTGTCCTTTATGGCTTTGCTAGTGACTTCATATAGATAAGAGTTTGCTTGCTTTTCTTTTGTTGGTTTGGCTTTCGTGTAGGCGCGGCCACCTTGCCTCGGCAAGAGTGTGCACTCGAGATTGGGATATAAACTGTTGGTTGAGGATGGATATTGAGGCGAGACTGATGGTTCGATATGTTATTGTGCAAGCGATGGCATTGAGTTAGACGGGTCGGATATATTTAACTGCTTGTCGTTTGGTTTGAGTTGAATGCTTGCATGCTTAAACTGATTTACAGCTTTCCTTAACATGTCATCCACATGCCATGAAATGAATCTAGGATTCAAACTAGAAAGATCACCATATAACTGTTGCATTCACTATTTTTACTTAGTGTCGGCTTAAACGAGTGGGTTACCCCGCTCACCAGTACGGTTGTGTACTGACCCACGTTTGTGGGCAATATTTCAGGTACACAGGCATAGTGGCGCTGCTTGGATATACGGGACAAGATGTATGAACTGTAAGTACCTTTGTGGGCTAGAGAAAAGAGCAAGAGCATTTCATCGTCTTCGTGGCATCGCCTTTGTGGCATTGCCTCGGGGCATTTTATTTGGACCCTATCGTGAGCTTCGCTGTGTATTACTCTGATGTGTGCTTGGTACATAATACTTGACTTCCGCTACAACTTGGTTGATTCAATGATAACATTTGGTGTTTGACAACATCGCCTTGTACCAGCGCAACTCCAGGCTCGTACGGCATTACATCCCGATTAGAACGATTGTCCCGCGGGAGAGCTGCAACGTGGTGATTTCACGTTCAGCGGGGACTATTGAGCTTGCGGGAGATTGGGACATGACAAATTGGTATCAGAGCGCCCGGTTCATTTCTTCGGACTTGGTCCTTCGCTTCATCACAAACTCTAAATAGCTTCCGCGTGTCGTTTATCTCTTGACTCTACTCGGTGCCGCATCGGATGTTTCATACAATAAGTCTATTTATTGCTAGTTGTGGCTGCATATTATTCTTTGTTGGGTTTCCTTGGTTGGTTTTCGTAGGATCGCTTAGCCTCGTTAGGCGTTGTTGCATTCGTGCAGCAAGTTGGTTGGCATTGTTGCATTTGTGCAACAAGTGTGGGCTTTCGTTGGGTTGGCTTGGCTTATCGTTCTGGAGTTTCTGATTGCCTCAATGGATCAGTTGGTTGGCTAACGAGATTTGGTTATGCGGCATGTTTTGAGTAGAAACTTTCGATGAGAATGGATCCTTGCACGAGTTGCTCGTCAAGCGATTGTGTTGGATATAAGTTGGAATTTTGGCTGTGGCACATCGGTTGGGCAGATTTGAGTTTGGCTTGAGAAATATCAGATAAGTTGGCATGAGTTGCTCGTATAACAAATGTGTGGAACCGTTGGGTATTGGGTTGGACTACTTGGAATACAATCGTTCAGACGATTGCTTGTGTTGCGAAAGTAGCAATCGGTTTGAGAATAGCTGGAAGCATCGAGAATGGAACATAGCACGAGTCGCATCGCAAGATTTATGGGAATAGTTGGATAATTCAAGCATTGCCTGAGTTTTTGTGTCAGACTCGAATTGGAAAAGGCATGATCACACATAAGGGATGGTTCGAACGGATCTTGGATTCGTGCAAGGAAATTGTAATACGAATAGCGACTTGATTCGAAGTGGTATATGGGATCAAACTTGTTAAGCAAGGCATTGGAAATATTTTGGTTGGATATCTATGGGAATTGCCTGAACGGACTCGGATAACGAATACAAGTCGGTTGGTGCAAATCGACTGAGTTCGAAAGAATGAAAATGGAGCAAGCGAATATTGAGTTATGATTCGACAGAATCACCTCGGAATAGTCGATTTGGGATAGACGCTGGTTGACGCAGATTTTGCACGAGGGCAACTATATTTCCAAGTGGTATATGGTGCAATGGAATTTGACTCGGGTATCCTTCGATACATTAGACTTGAGAACTCAAGAACGGAATCGTGCAAATAGAAGTATCATTGGGCTTAAGAGATGGGCAGAATCGAAACGAACATTTGGGTTACGCTTGAGCAAAGCGATGGGATTATCGGAAGGATAGCGAGCACGAACTACGATTTTGGGCAACACATTTGAGCTGTTGGTTGAGCAAAAAAACACGATATTGGTCTGGAGGGACAATGAGATGGATTCACACAAACTTGAAAGATTTTGGATGTTGCTGCTCGAGAAGTCGACTCAGGTTAAGCAAAAATGAAATTTTGAACGAGATGGTGCAACAAGCGTAGACGGATTCTCCGGAAGACGCAGACGGTTTATGGCAACAACAGAAGGCAAAAGATTTTGGCGGACAGACTTTTAAAGATAGCTAAATGTGGAAGCAACGTCGGAACAAATCACTGTGCTGCTCGAGTGAGTTGGACGTGCATTTATGGAACGCGACAAATGGATAAGAATTGGAGCAAGTCTTGGGTTTTGAGAATCATTGCAAGTTGTAGTGCGAGAATCGAACATGCAATTCGGAAATTTGGTGGATTCAGGGCAGAACGACGGATTGATGGTAGATGGTTTCAACGAGCACATTGCTCGGATTCGGGAGTTCGCTCGGATGGATGGTTGGATTTGCAGATGAGATATAGCATGGTTTATAGTAACTGTCCATCGTGATGATTACAATTATCGAGCGTAGCTTCGGGACAGCTGACCCTAAGCGACCTTGCCCGTCGAATCGGATATGAATATGGTAGACCCATAGAATGACCCTTGAGGCGGCGTATTTGGGAATGCGTCGAGGGCAGATGTGAGCAATGAGATTTGGCTTATTGACTGAGTGTTGGATTTGAGAGACCCTTGGGATAGTCTTCAGCTGAAGATGCAGCCGGAAGATCGAAGCGATGGTGGGATTGGCCTAAGTCAACTGATGAGATTCAGAGTCGCAGATTTTTATCGATGGCATCGCCTCTGACTCATCGTGCCCTGGAAGGGAATAGCATTCATATGAATTGACGACTGTGAAACTAGCTCGTGAAGTTAAAGCAGCGGCTCGTTCAGATCAAATCCTTGCGAATACTGGAAGGGACAGATTTGCCTCAGATTTACAAGATGTCTCGGAACTTAGTCTGGGAAGCGTGATCGTTTGGAAGGCGGAGGTGATATCCTAATGCTTCGAGGCAGTGAAGCAGCGCGAAGAACTATTCCATGCGCAACCTAAGAATTATGGCGAGTGTGTCCACGTTGAAATCGTGGCGACATAATCCCTTTGGCGTGGCGGCGAGATCTTCGTGGATCACACGAACCTCAATATAGATGTTCACCCTGTGAGATATTGAGATTGAGGAATAAGGTGTTTGGCTGAGCTGATCTAAGCAAGTTGATATTTGGGTAAGTCGCCTAGCTGGGGTAGTATCAGTTGTGATAATCGTTTGGTGCATGAGATATATTTTGAGATGTTGCTAGTACTGATTTTCAAAAATAGTTGGATGGACTGAGTTGGAACGCGAACTCATTGAGTCGGTGGAAAATCTGCATAATTGAGAATAGTGCTCAATCGAATATGTTGGAATGGAAATCGTGATTCAGTTCAATTGGGAGTAAAGCAAATGGACGCCTCGAACATAAGGATACCCTTGTAACTTGTCCAAATTTGCTATCGCAAAGCTCGGCTGAAATGCATGTATTTTAGGGACGCCTTAAATATGTGTACGATCTAAAACTAAGCGATACGAAGAATTCGTATTGAGTTACAAGGAGGATGTGGGAATTCGTAAAAAAAAAAAATTGTACGAGCGTTCAGCAGAGCGAGATATTGAGTCAGAAATAGTGAATATGAGAGTTGCATAGAGCAGATCTATGGAATTGGATTGTGGCATGCTAGTAAGGAATGAGTACCAGCATGGTTCGTGGACGAACCTGATTTTAAGTGGTATATTATGTAACGTCCCGCAACCGCTCGGAGCGTTACACTGAGTCGGACTGAATAAGTCAAATGCTGGTTACATTTGAATCGTTGGATTTCGGGAAGAAGGATTAATCGAGTTGGTTTCAATGTGCAGATGGCTAGCGGGTTCGATGGAAATCAGGTGTTCGTTCAGAACAGTACCGAATAGCTGGATGGAAGCGATAATGCCGTCTTCCTTAATCCGATTGGTCGGATGATTTGGAGAGCACGGCCTGCTCGCACGGTCATACCAGTTGAGTAGATCGTGCTTGCGTCGGACCACGGGTTCAAGGGATTGGCCGTATCGGCAGGACAGGATGCCTAACGGGATCGAACATTGTGAGTGGGCTCTTTCCCTTCTCCTCTACTCCTTCATGCCTAATAATATGGAAACACGTAAAAGGCTTGAACACTTGGGCTAAAACATTGGGAATCACTACACTGAGGCGTGCATAGAGTGTATGTCGTTGGCTTGGTAGGATTGTGGCTTGAAATGATTTACGCGTTGGATAGTTGGTACGATAGTTGGGTTATACATTTGAGGCAGTCGGTTGGATAATTGGGATTATACTTGGACGGTTGGAATTATACAAGTTGGAATGATACGATGGAAATATCGGGAATTCGGGCGAGCGAGCGTGCATCCGTGCACGAGTATCACTGGGTCGCTTTGTCTTGCAAAGCGAGCAGTTGTGGTTCGAAACCGAACAACTGCATCGGCGAGGGTATTGTGCCACTGTTGGGGCATTGTGCCATGGGATTATTCGGAGTGTGGGGTGTTGCACCCAATGTGAAATACTGTGTTGGGAAGCGGCAATGTGAAGTGTGGGCATAACTTGGGCACAACTTGAGAGATTGTGCATATGGATATTTTGGTGCCTTGGGATATATATATATTGAGGTCGAGATTTGGAATCCTTGGAGATATGTTGAAAGAATGGTTATGGATGCTTTAGTTGGATATTCGGTTGAAACGAGTCTAGGATCGCTTGGTGGGGCGAGAATGTTCGATCCTCTCGTCATACCTACTTTCTGCATGTCACGGACAACCTGTGTACACAAGGGTTTGACATTTCCTCGAAACGGCTTCCCGGGGCACTGGGACCGTATCGATCCGGAGGGAAATATTGATTCGTGCTAGTCATAGTGCTAGTCACGATGCATTGCGGGACCTCCAGCGGGGCTTGCTACCCGGGCTGATAGGGCACGCCGTTAATGCTTGGATTTTGTCCTTTATGGCTTTGCCAGTGACTTCATATAGATAAGAGTTGGCTTGCTTTTCTTTTGTTGGTTTGGCTTTCGTATAGGCGCGGCCACCTTGCCTCGGCAAGAGTGTGCACTCGAGATTGGGATATAAACTGTTGGTTGAGGATGGATATTGAGGTGAGACTGATGGTTCGATATGTTATTGTGCAAGCGATGGCATTGAGTTAGACGGGTCGGATATATTTAACTGCTTGTCTTTTGGTTTGAGTTGAATGCTTGCATGCTTAAACTGCTTTACAGCTTTCCTTAACATATCATCCACATGCCAAGACATGAATCTAGGATTCAAACTAGAAAGATCACCATATAACTGTTGCATTCACTATTTTTACTTAGTGTCGGCTTAGACGAGTGGGTTACCCCGCTCACCAGTACGGTTGTGTACTGACCCACGTTTGTGGGCAATATTTCAGGTACACAGGCGTAGTGGCGCTGCTTGGATATACGGGACAAGATGTATGAACTGTAAGTACCTTTGTGGGCTAGAGAAAAGAGCAAGAGCATTTCATCGTCTTCGTGGCATCGCCTTTGTGGCATTGCCTCAGGGTATTTTATTTGGACCCTATCGTGAGCTTCGCTGCGTATTACTCTGATGTGTGCTTGGTACACAATATTTGACTTCCGCTGTAACTTGGTTGATTCAATGATAACATTTGGTGTTTGACAATATCGCCTTGTACGAGCGAAACTCCAGGCTCGTACGGCATCACGTCCCGATTAGAACGATTGTCCCGCGGGAGAGCTGCAACGTGGTGATTTCACGTTCAGCGGGGACTATTGAGCTTGCGGGAGATTGGGGCGTGACAATTCCAAACCATATTTCGGTTATAAAAACTCATTTATAGTCGTTTTCACAAGTCTAAGGGCATTTTGTACCACATTTCAGGTAGAAACACCCATCTATACTCGTTTTCATCATTGCACGCTCACTCTAAACCATATTTCGATTAGAATCATTCATTTGTACTCGTTTTTAACAATCAACGAGAGTTTGATACCTTACTTCGGTTAGACTCGATTTTATAAACTCATTTTCACTAATCTACGCCACTTTTTTTTTCTACCTTAAGTCGGTTAGAGTTACGCATCTATACTCGGTTTCACCGATCTTCGCTTATTCTAAACCATATTTCGGTTAGAATCTCTCATTTATACATATTTTCATCATTGTACGCTCATTCTAAACAATATTTCAGTCACAATCCCCCATCTATACTCGTTTTCGGCATTGCTTGCTCCTTCAACACCTTGAATCGCCTATTTATACTCGTTTTCATCATTGCATGCTTATTGTATACCATATTTCTGTTTTAACACCAATCTATACTCGGTTCACCTATTTTAAGCCATATTTCGGTTAGAATTACACATCTATGATCGTTTTAACCATTCTATGCCTATTTTATACCATATTTCGGTTAGAATCATCCATCTATACTGGTTTTCATCATTGTACGCTCATTCTAAATTATATTTCGGTTTTAATTACCCATATATACTTGTTTTCATCATTGTACGTTCATTTTAAGTCATATTTCAGTTTGAATCACCCGTGTATCTTCGTTTTCATCATTTTATGCTCATTTTGCATCGTGTTTCGGTTAGAATAACTCATTTATACTCGTTTTCATCGGTCTACGACCGTTATATACCATATTTCGATTATAATCACCCACCTATACTGGTTTTCAACAGTCTAAGACCATTTTTACCATATTTTGATTAGAATCACCCATCTATACTCGTTTAGATCATTGTACGCTGATTCTAAACCATATTTCAGTTAGAATCATTCATTTATACTTGTTTTCACCAGTCCACGAGCATTTGGTACCTTATTTCGGTTAGACTTATTGCATCCATAGTCGGTTTCTCCAATCTGCACCCATTAAAAACAATATTTTGATTAGAATCATTCCATATACACTCATTTTCACCATTCTAAGCCTATTTTATGCCATATTTTCGTTTGAATAGCACATCTATACAACCATTGTACGCTCATTCCATTTCTGCTAGAATCACCCATCTGTACTCGTTTTCTTTATTGTATGCTAATTCAAAACCATATTTCGGTTACAAAACTCATTTATAGTCGTTTTCACAAGTCTAAGGGCATTTTGTACCACATTTCAGGTAGAAACACCCATCTATACTCGTTTTCATCATTGCACGCTCACTCTAAACCATATTTCGATTAGAATCATTCATTTGTACTCGTTTTTAACAATCAACGAGAGTTTGATACCTTACTTCGGTTAGACTCGATTTTATAAACTCATTTTCACTAATCTATGCCATTTTTTTTTACCTTAAGTCGGTTAGAGTTACGCATCTAAACTCGGTTTCACCGATCTTCGCTCATTCTAAACCATATTTCGGTTAGAATCTCCCATTTATACACGTTTTCATCATCGTAAGCTCATTCTAAATAATATTTCAGTCACAACCCCCTATCTATACTCGTTTTCGGCATTGCTTGCTCATTCAACACCTTGAATCGCCTATTTATACTCATTTTCATCATTGCACGCTTATTGTATACCATATTTCTGTTTAAACACCAATCTATACTCGGTTCACCTATTCTAAGCTATATTTCGGTTAGAATTACGCATCTATGATCGTTTTAACCATTTTATGCCTATTTTATACCATATTTCGGTTAGAATCATCCATCTATACTGGTTTTTATCATTGTACGCTCATTCTAAATTATATTTCGGTTTCAATTACCCATATATACTTGTTTTCATCATTGTACGTTCATTTTAGGTCATATTTCAGTTTGAATCACCCGTGTATCTTCGTTTTCATCATTTTGTGCTCATTCTGCACCGTGTTTCGGTTAGAATAACTTATTTATAATCGTTCTCACCGGTCTACGACCGTTATATACAATATATTTCGGTTAGAATCACCCACCAATACTGGTTTTCAACAGTCTACGACTATGTTTACCATATTTCGATTAGAATCACCCATCTATACTCGTTTAGATCATTGTACGCCGATTCTAAACCATATTTCAGTTAGAATCATTCATTTATACTTGTTTTCACCAGTCCACGAGCATTTGGTACCTTATTTCGGTTAGACTTATTGCATCCATACTCGGTTTCTCCAATCTGCACCTATTAAAAACAATATTTGATTAGAATCATTCCATATATACTCGTTTTCACCATTCTAAGCCTGTTTTATGCCATATTTTGGTTTGAATAGCACATCTATACAATCATTGTATGCTCATTCCATTTCGGTTAGAATCACCCATCTGTACTCGTTTTCTTTATTGTATGCTAATTCAAAACCATATTTCGGTTACAAAAACTCATTTATAGTCGTTTTCACAAGTCTAAGGGTATTTTGTACCACATTTCAGGTAGAAACACCCATCTATACTCGTTTTCAGCATTGCACGCTCACTCTAAACCATATTTCGATTAGAATCATTCATTTGTACTCATTTTTAACAATCAACGAGAGTTTGATACCTTACTTCGGTTAGACTCGATTTTATAAACTCATTTTCACTAATCTACGCAACTTTTTTTTTTTACCTTAAGTCGGTTAGAGTTACGCATCTATACTCGGTTTCACCGATCTTCACTCATTCTAAACCATATTTCGGTTAGAATCTCCCATTTATACACGTTTTCATTATTGTACGTTCATTCTAAACTATATTTCAGTCACAATCCCCCATCTATACTCGTTTTCGGCATTGCTTGCTCCTTCAACACCTTGAATCGCCTATTTATACTCGTTTTTATCATTGCACGCTTATTGTATACCATATTTCTGTTTATACACCAATCTATACTCGGTTCACCTATTCTAAGCCATATTTCGGTTAGAATTACGCATCTATGATCGTTTTAACCATTCTATGCCTATTTTATACCATATTTCGGTTAGAATCATCCATCTATACTGGTTTTCATCATTGTACGCTCATTCTAAATTATATTTCGGTTTCAATTACCCATATATACTTGTTTTCATCATTGTACGTTCATTTTAGGTCATATTTCAGTTTGAATCACCCGTGTATCTTCGTTTTCATCATTTTGTGCTCATTCTGCACCATGTTTCGGTTAGAATAACTCATTTATACTCATTCTCACCGGTCTACGACCGTTATATACCATATTTCGGTTAGAATCATACACCTATACTGGTTTTCAACAGTCTACGACCATGTTTACCATATTTCGATTAGAATCACCCATCTATACTCGTTTAGATCATTGTACGCCGATTCTAAACCATATTTCAGTTAGAATCATTCATTTATACTTGTTTTCACCAGTCCACGAGCATTTGGTACCTTATTTCGGTTAGACTTATTGCATCCATACTCGGTTTCTCCAATATGCACCCATTATAAACCATATTTTGATTAGAATCATTCCATATATACTCATTTTCACCATTCTAAGCCTGTTTTATGCCATATTTTGGTTTGAATAACACATCTACACAATCATTGTACGCTCATTCCATTTCTGTTAGAATCACCCATCTGTACTCGTTTTCTTTATTGTATGCTAATTCCAAACCATATTTCGGTTACAAAAACTCATTTATAGTCGTTTTCACAAGTCTAAGGGCATTTTGTACCATATTTCAGGTAGAAACATCCATCTATACTCGTTTTCATCATTGCACGCTCACTCTGAACCATTTTTCGATTAGAATCATTCATTTGTACTCGTTTTTAACAATCTACGAGAGTTTGATACCTTACTTCGGTTAGACTCGATTTTATAAACTCATTTTCACTAATCTACGCCACTTTTTTTTTTACCTTATGTCGGTTAGAGTTATGCATCTATACTCGGTTTCACCGATCTTCGCTCATTCTAAACCATATTTCGGTTAGAATCTCCCATTTATACACGTTTTTATCATCGTACGCTCATTCTAAACAATATTTCAGTCACAACCCCCCATCTATGCTCGTTTTCGGCATTGCTTGCTCATTCAACACCTTGAATCGCCTATTTATACTCATTTTCATCATTATACGCTTATTGTATACCATATTTCTGTTTAAACACCAATCTATACTCGGTTCACCTATTCTAAGCCATATATCGGTTAGAATTACGCATCTATGATGTTTTAACCATTCTATGCCTGTTTTATACCATATTCCGGTTAGAATCATCCATCTATACTGGTTTTCATCATTGCACGCTCATTCTAAATTATATTTCGGTTTCAATTACCCATATATACTTGTTTTCATCATTGTACGTTCATTTTAGGTCATATTTCAGTTTGAATCACCCGCGTATCTACGTTTTCATCATTTTATGCTCATTCTGCACCGTGTTTCGGTTAGAATAACTCATTTATACTTGTTTTCACCGGTCTACGACCGTTATATACCATATTTCGGTTAGAATCACCCACCTATACTGGTTTTCAACAGTCTACGACCATGTTTACCATATTTCGATTAGAATCACCCATCTATACTCGTTTAGATCATTGTACGCCGATTCTAAACCATATTTCAGTTAGAATCATTCATTTATACTTGTTTTCACCAGTCCACGAGCATTTGGTACCTTATTTCGGTTAGACTTATTGCATCCATACTCGGTTTCTCCAATATGCACCCATTATAAACCATATTTTGATTAGAATCATTCCATATATACTCGTTTTCACCATTCTAAGCCTGTTTTATGCCATATTTTGGTTTGAATAACACATCTACACAACCATTGTACGCTCATTCCATTTCAGTTAGAATCACCCATCTGTACTCGTTTTCTGTATTGTATGCTAATTCCAAACCATATTTCGGTTACAAAAACTCATTTATAGTCGTTTTCACAAGTCTACGGGCGTTTTGTACCATATTTTAGGTAGAAACACCCATCTATACTCGTTTTCATCATTGCACGCTCACTCTGAACCATATTTCGATTAGAATCATTCATTTGTACTCATTTTTAACAATCTACGAGAGTTTGATACCTTACTTCGGTTAGACTCGATTTTATAAACTCATTTTCACTAATCTACGTCACTTTTTTTTTTACCTTAAGTCGGTTAGAGTTATGCATCTATACTCGGTTTCACCGATCTTCGCTCATTCTAAACCATATTTCGGTTAGAATCTCCCATTTATACACGTTTTCATCATCGTACGCTCATTCTAAACAATATTTCAGTCACAACCCCCCCATCTATGCTCGTTTTTGGCATTGCTTGCTCATTCAACACCTTGAATCGCCTATTTATACTCATTTTCATCATTGTACGCTTATTGTATACCATATTTCTGTTTAAACACCAATCTATACTCGGTTTACCTATTCTAAGCCATATGTCGGTTAGAATTACGCATCTATGATCGTTTTAACAATTCTATGCCTGTTTTATACCATATTCCGGTTAGAATCATTCATCTATTCTGGTTTTCATCATTGCACGCTCATTCTAAATATATTTCGGTTTCAATAACCCATATATACTTGTTTTTCATCATTGTAACGTTCATTTTAGGTCATATTTCAGTTTGAATCACCCGTGTATCTTCGTTTTCATCATTTTGTGCTCATTCTGCACCGTGTTTCGGTTAGAATAACTCATTTATACTCGTTTTCACAGGTCTACGACCGTTTATATACCATATTTTGGTTAGAATCACCCACCTATACTGGTTTTCAACAGTCTACGACCATGTTTACCATATTTTGATTAGAATCACCCATCTATACTCGTTTTAGATCATTGTACGCCGATTCTCAACCATATTTCAGTTAGAATCATTCATTTATACTTGTTTTCACCAGTCCACGAGCATTTGGTACCTTATTTCGTTAGACTTATTGCATCCATACTCTGGTTTCTCCAATATGCACCCCATTATAAACCATATTTTGATTAGAATCATCCATATATACTCGTTTTCACCATTCTAAGCCTGTTTTATGCCATATTTCGGTTTGAATAACACATCTATACCAACCATTGTACGCTCATTCCATTTCAGTTAGAATCACCCATCTGTACTCGTTTTCTGTATTGTATGCCTAATTCCAAACCATATTTCGGTTACAAAAACTCATTTATAGTCGTTTTCACAAGTCTACGGCGTTTTGTACCATATTTTAGGTAGAAAACACTCATCTATACTCGTTTTCATCATTGTACGCTCACTCTGAACCATATTTCGATTAGAATCATTCATTTGTACTCGTTTTTAACAATCTACGAGAGTTTGATACCTTACTTCGGTTAGACTCGATTTTATAAACTCATTTTCACTAATCTACGTCACTTTTTTTTTTACCTTAAGTCGGTTAGAGTTACGCATCTATACTCGGTTTCACCGATCTTTGCTCATTCTAAACCATATTTCGGTTAGAATCTCCCATTTATACACGTTTTCATCATCGTACGCTCATTCTAAACAATATTTCAGTCACAACCCCCTATCTATACTCGTTTCGGCATTGCTTGGTCATTCAACACCTTGAATCGCCTATTTATACTCGTTTTCATCATTGCACGCTTATTGTATACCATATTTCTGTTTAAACACCAATCTATACTCGGTTCACCTATTCTAAGCCATATTTCGGTTAGAATTACGCATCTATGATCGTTTTAACCATTCTATGCCTATTTTATACCATATTTCAGTTAGAATCATCCATCTATACTAGTTTTCATCATTGTACGCTCATTCTAAATTATATTTGGTTTTAATTACCCATATATACTTGTTTTCATCATTGTACGTTTATTTTAGGTCATATTTCAGTTTGAATCACCCATGTATCTTCGTTTTCATCATTTTGTGCTCATTCTGCACCGTGTGTTTCGGTTAGAATAACTCATTTATACTCGTTCTCACGGTCTACGACCGTTATATACCATATTTCGGTTAGAATCACCCCACCTATACTGGTTTTCAACAGTCTACGACCATGTTTACCATATTTTCGATTAGAATCACCCATCTATACTCGTTTAGATCATTGTACGCCGATTCTAAACCATATTTCAGTTAGAATCATTCATTTATACTTGTTTTCACCAGTCCACGAGCATTTGGTACCTTATTTCGGTTAGACTTATTGCATCCATACTCGGTTTCTCCAATCTGCACCCATTAAAAACAATATTTGATTAGAATCATTCCATATATACTCGTTTCACCATTCTAAGCCTGTTTTATGCCATATTTTGGTTTGAATAGCACATCTATACAACCATTGTACGCTCATTCCATTTCTATTAGAATCACCCATCTGTACTCGTTTTCTTTATTGTATGCTAATTCAAAACCATATTTCGGTTACAAAACTCATTATAGTCGTTTTCACAAGTCTAAGGGCATTTTGTACCACATTTCAGGGTTGTGAAACACCCATCTATACTCGTTTTCATCATTGCACGCTCACTCTGAGCCATATTTCGATTATAATCATTCATTTGTACTCATTTTTAACAATCAACGAGAGTTTGATACCTTACTTCGGTTAGACTCAATTTTATAAACTCATTTTCACTAATCTACGCCACTTTTTTTCTACCTAAGTCGGTTAGAGTTACGCATCTATACTCGATTTTACTGATCTTCGCTCATTCTAAACATATTCGGTTAGAATCTTCCATTTATACACGTTTTTTTTTATTGTACGTTCATTCTAAACTATATTTCAGTCACAATCCCCCATCTTTACTCGTTTTCGGCATTGCTTGCTCATTCAACACCTGAATCGCCTATTTATACTCGTTTTCATCATTGCACGCTTATTGTATACCATATTTTTGTTTAAACACCAATCTATACTCGGTTTCGCCTATTCTAAGCCATATGTCGGTTAGAATTACGCATCTATGATCGTTTTAAGCATTCTATGCCTTTTTTATACCATATTCCGGTTAGAATCATCCATCTATACTGGTTTTCATCATTGTACGTTCATTCTAAATACATTTCGGTTTCAATTACCCATATATACTTGTTTTTCATCATTGTACGTTCATTTTAGGTCATATTTCAGTTTGAATCACCCATGTATCTTCGTTTTCATCATTTTATGCTCATTCTGCACCGTGTTTCGGTTAGAATAACTCATTTATACTCGTTTTTACCGGGTCTACGACCGTTATATACCATATTTCGGTTAGAATCACCCACCAATACTGGTTTTGAATAGTCTACGACCATGTTTACCATATTTTGATTAGAATCACCCATCTATACTCGTTTAGATCATTGTACGCCGATTCTAAACCATATTTCAGTTAGAATCATTCATTTATACTTGTTTTCACCAGTCCACGAGCATTTGGTACCTTATTTCGGTTAGACTTATTGCATCCATACTCGATTTCTCCAATATGCACCCCATTATAAACCATATTTTGATTAGAATCATTCCATATATACTCGTTTTCACCATTCTAAGCCTGTTTTATGCCATATTTCGGTTTGAATAACACATCTACACAACCATTGTATGCTCATTCCATTTCAGTTAGAATCACCCATCTGTACTCGTTTTCTTTATTGTATGCTAATTCCAAACCATATTTCAGTTAAAAAAAACTCATTTATAGTCGTTTTCACAAGTCTACGGGCGTTTTGTACCATATTTCAGGTAGAAACACCCATCTATACTCGTTTTCATCAATGCACGCTCACTCTGAACCATATTTCGATTAGAATCATTCATTTGTACTCGTTTTTAACAATCTACGAGAGTTTGATACCTTACTTCGGTTAGACTCGATTTTATAAACTCATTTTCACTAATCTACGCCATTTTTTTTTACCTTAAGTCGGTTAGAGTTACGCATCTATACTCGGTTTCACCGATCTTCGCTCATTCTAAACCATATTTCGGTTAGAATCTCCCATTTATACACGTTTTCATCATCGTACGCTCATTCTAAACAATATTTCAGTCACAACCCCCCATCTATGCTCGTTTTCGGCATTGCTTGCTCATTCAACACCTTGAATCGCCTATTTATACTCATTTTCATCATTGTACGCTTATTGTATACCATATTTCTGTTTAAACACCAATCTATACTCGGTTCACCTATTCTAAGCCATATGTCGGTTAGAATTACGCATCTATGATCGTTTTAACCATTCTATACCTGTTTTATACCATATTCCGGTTAAAATCATCCATCTATACTGGTTTTCATCATTGCACGCTCATTCTAAATTATATTTCGGTTTCAATTACCCATATATACTTGTTTTCATCATTGTACGTTCATTTTAGGTCATATTTCAGTTTGAATCACCCATGTATCTTCGTTTTCATTATTTTATGCTCATTCTGCACCGTGTTTAGGTTAGAATAACTCATTTATACTCGTTTTCACCGGTCTACGACCGTTATATACCATATTTCGGTTAGAATCACCCACCTATACTGGTTTTCAACAGTCTACGACCATGTTTACCATATTTTGATTAGAATCACCCATCTATACTCGTTTAGATCATTGTACGCCGATTCTAAACCATATTTCAGTTATAATCATTCATTTATACTTGTTTTCACCAGTCCACGAGCATTTGGTACCTTATTTCGGTTAGACTTATTGCATCCATACTCGGTTTCTCCAATATGCACCCATTATAAACCATATTTTGATTAGAATCATTCCATATATACTCGTTTTCACCATTCTAAGCCTGTTTTATGCCATATTTCGGTTTGAATAACACATCTACACAATCATTTTACGCTCATTCCATTTCAGTTAGAATCACCCATCTGTACTCGTTTTCTTTATTGTATGCTAATTCCAAACCATATTTCGGTTACAAAAACTCATTTATAGTCATTTTCACAAGTCTACGGGCGTTTTGTACCATATTTCAGGTAGAAACACCCATCTATACTCGTTTTCATCATTGCACGCTCACTCTGAACCATATTTCGATTAGAATCATTCATTTGTACTCGTTTTTAACAATCTACGAGAGTTTGATACCTTACTTCGGTTAGACTCAATTTTATAAACTCATTTTCACTAATCTATGCCACTTTTTTTTTTACCTTAAGTCGGTTAGAGTTATGCATCTATACTCGGTTTTACCGATCTTCGCTCATTCTAAACCATATTTCGGTTAGAATCTCCCATTTATACACGTTTTCATCATCGTACGCTCATTCTAAATAATATTTTAGTCACAACTCCTCATCTATACTCGTTTTCGTCATTGCTTGCTCATTCAACACCTTGAATTGCCTATTTATACTCGTTTTCATCATTGTACGCTTATTGTATACCATATTTCTGTTTAAACACCAATCTATACTCGGTTCACCTATTCTAAGCCATATTTCGGTTAGAATTATGCATCTATGATCGTTTTAACCATTCTATGCCTGTTTTATACCATATTCCGGTTAGAATCATCCATCTATACTGGTTTTCATCATTGTACGCTCATTCTAAATTATATTTCGGTTTCAATTACCCATATATACTTGTTTTCATCATTGTACGTTCATTTTAGGTCATATTTCAGTTTGAATCACCCGTGTATCTTCGTTTTCATCATTTTATGCTCATTCTGCACCGTGTTTCGGTTAGAATAACTCATTTAACCTCGTTTTCATCGGTCTATGACCGTTATATACCATATTTTGGTTAGAATCACCCACCTATACTGGTTTTCAACAGTCTACGACCATGTTTACCATATTTCGATTAGAATCACCCATCTATACTCGTTTAGATCATTGTACGCCGATTCTAAACCATATTTCAGTTAGAATCATTCATTTATACTTGTTTTCACCAGTCCACGAGCATTTGGTACCTTATTTCGGTTAGACTTATTGCATCCATACTCGGTTTCTCCAATATGCACCCATTATAAACCATATTTTGATTAGAATCATTCCATATATACTCATTTTCACCATTCTAAGCCTGTTTTATGCCATATTTCGGTTTGAATAACACATCTACACAACCATTGTACGCTCATTCCATTTCAGTTAAAATCACCCATCTGTACTCGTTTTTTTTATTGTATGTTAATTCCAAACCATATTTCGGTTACAAAAACTCATTTATAGTCGTTTTCACAAGTCTACGGGCGTTTTGTACCATATTTCAGGTAGAAACACCCATCTATACTCGTTTTCATCATTGCACGCTCACTCTGAACCATATTTTGATTAGAATCATTCATTTGTACTCGTTTTTAACAATCTACGAGAGTTTGATACCTTACTTCGGTTAGACTCGATTTTATAAACTCATTTTCACTAATCTACGTCACTTTTTTTTTATCTTAAGTCGGTTAGAGTTACGCATCTATACTCGGTTTCACCGATCTTTGCTCATTCTAAACCATATTTCGGTTCGAATCTCCCATTTATACACGTTTTCATCATCGTACGCTCATTCTAAACAATATTCCAGTCACAACCCCCTATCTATACTCGTTTTCGGCATTGCTTGCTCATTCAACACCTTGAATCGCCTATTTATACTCGTTTTCATCATTGCACGCTTATTGTATACCATATTTCTATTTAAACACCAATCTATACTCGGTTCACCTATTCTAAGCCATATTTCGGTTAGAATTACGCATCTATGATCGTTTTAACCATTCTATGCCTATTTTATACCATATTTCGGTTAGAATCATCCATCTATACTGGTTTTCATCATTGTACGCTCATTCTAAATTATATTTTGGTTTTAATTACCCATATATACTTGTTTTTATCATTGTACGTTTATTTTAGGTCATATTTCAGTTTGAATCACCCATGTATCTTCGTTTTCATCATTTTGTGCTCATTCTGTACCGTGTTTCGGTTAGAATAACTCATTTATACTCGTTCTCACCGGTCTACGACCGTTATATACCATATTTCGGTTAGAATCACCCACCTATACTGGTTTTCAACAGTCTACGACCATGTTTACCATATTTCGATTAGAATCACCCATCTATACTCGTTTAGATCATTGTACGCCGATTCTAAACCATATTTCAGTTAGAATCATTCATTTATACTTGTTTTCACCAGTCCACGAGCATTTGGTACCTTATTTCGGTTAGACTTATTGCATCCATACTCGATTTCTCCAATATACACCCATTATAAACCATATTTTGACTAGAATCATTCCATATATACTCGTTTTCACCATTCTAAGCCTGTTTTATGCCATATTTCGGTTTGAATAACACATCTACACAACCATTGTATGCTCATTCCATTTCAGTTAGAATCACCCATCTGTACTCGTTTTCTTTATTGTATGTTAATTCCAAACCATATTTCGGTTACAAAAACTCATTTATAGTCGTTTTCACAAGTCTACGGGCATTTTGTACCATATTTCAGGTAGAAACAACCATCTATACTCGTTTTCATCATTACACGCTCACTCTGAACCATATTTCGATTAGAATCATTCATTTGTACTCGTTTTTAACAATCTACGAGAGTTTGATACCTTACTTCGGTTAGACTCGATTTTATAAACTCATTTTCACTAATCTACGTCACTTTTTTTTTTACCTTAAGTCGGTTAGAGTTACGCATCTATACTCGGTTTCACCGATCTTTGCTCATTCTAAACCATATTTCGGTTAGAATCTCCCATTTATACACGTTTTTATCATCGTACGCTCATTCTAAACAATATTTCAGTCACAACCCCCTATCTATACTCGTTTTCGGCATTGCTTGCTCATTCAACACCTTGAATCGCCTATTTATACTCGTTTTCATCGTTGCACGCTTATTGTATACCATATTTCTGTTTAAACACCAATCTATACTCGGTTCACCTATTCTAAGCCATATTTTGGTTAGAATTACGCATCTATGATCGTTTTAACCATTCTATGCCTATTTTATACCATATTTCGGTTAGAATCATCCATCTATACTGGTTTTCATCATTGTACGCTCATTCTAAATTATATTTTGGTTTCAATTACCCATATATACTTATTTTCATCATTGTACGTTTATTTTAGGTCATATTTCAGTTTGAATCACCCGTGTATCTTCGTTTTCATCATTTTGTGCTCATTCTGCACCGTGTTTCGGTTAGAATAACTCATTTATACTCGTTCTCACCGGTCTACGACCGTTATATACCATATTTCGGTTAGAATCACCCACCTATACTGGTTTTCAACTGTCTACGACCATGTTTACCATATTTCGATTAGAATCACCCATCTATACTCGTTTAGATCATTGTACGCCGATTCTAAACCATATTTCAGTTAGAATCATTCATTTATACTTGTTTTCACCAGTCCACGAGCATTTGGTACCTTATTTCGGTTAGACTTATTGCATCCATACTCGGTTTCTCCAATCTGCACCCATTAAAAACAATATTTGATTAGAATCATTCCATATATACTCGGTTTTCACCATTCTAAGCCTGTTTTATGCCATATTTTGGTTTGAATAGCACATCTATACAACCATTGTACGCTCATTCCATTTCTGTTAGAATCACCCATCTGTACTCGTTTTCTTTATTGTATGCAAATTCAAAACCATATTTCGGTTACAAAACTCATTTATAGTCGTTTTCACAAGTCTAAGGGCATTTTGTACCACATTTCAGGTTGAAACACCCATCTATACTCGTTTTCATCATTGTACGCTCACTATGAACCATATTTCGATTATAATTATTCATTTGTACTCGTTTTTAACAATCAACGAGAGTTTGATACCTTACTTCGGTTAGACTCAATTTTATAAACTCATTTTCACTAATCTACGCCACTTTTTTTTCTACCTTAAGTCGGTTAGAGTTACGCATCTATACTCGGTTTCGCTGATCTTCGCTCATTCTAAACCATATTTCGGTTAGAATCTCCCATTTATACACGTTTTTATTATTGTACGTTCATTCTAAACTATATTTCAGTCACAATCCCCCATCTATACTCGTTTTCGGCATTGCTTGCTCATTCAACACCTTGAATCGCCTATTTATACTCGTTTTCATCATTGCACGCTTATTGTATACCATATTTTTGTTTAAACACCAATCTATACTCGGTTCGCCTATTCTAAGCCATATGTCGGTTAGAATTACGCATCTATGATCGTTTTAAGCATTCTATGCCTGTTTTATACCATATTTCGGTTAGAATCATCCATCTATACTGGTTTTCATCATTGTACGCTCATTCTAAATTATATTTCGGTTTCAATTACCCATATATACTTGTTTTCATCATTGTACGTTCATTTTAGGTCATATTTCAGTTTGAATCACCCGTGTATCTTCGTTTTCATCATTTTATGCTCTTTCTGCACCGTGTTTCGGTTACAATAACTCATTACGTGGATTGTTTATCTCATCCACAACAGATAAACACAGAGCAACTGCCAGAAATAAAGCAATAGAATAAATAAGCAAATCTCTATAAATATCTCGGGAAACAATCCGAGAATATGTCTGGTACAACAGATGCAAATGGACAGGAAATAAATAACTGGAAATAGAAATAAATGACTACACTACATACGGCCAATGCTCAGGAGAAGTCCTCTGGTGCGAGCTCGTTTTTACCGGAGTATAAATAACTCATTTATACTCATTTTTACCGGTCTAGGACCGTTATATACCATATTTCGGTTAGAATCACCCACCAATACTGGTTTTCAATAGTCTCTACGACCATGTTTACCATATTTTGATTAGAATCACCCATCTATACTCGTTTAGATCATTGTACGCCGATTCTAAACCATATTTCAGTTA
This sequence comes from Iris macrosiphon, assembly GCA_036927795.1. Classification (NCBI taxonomy): domain Eukaryota; kingdom Viridiplantae; phylum Streptophyta; class Magnoliopsida; order Asparagales; family Iridaceae; genus Iris; species Iris macrosiphon. The sequence continues at coordinate 19,799 of JAYESA010001231.1, read as the reverse complement.
GAATCATTCATTTATACTTGTTTTCACCAGTCCACGAGCATTTGGTACCTTATTTCGGTTAGACTTATTGCATCCATACTCGATTTCTCCAATATGCACCCATTATAAACCATATTTTGATTAGAATTATTCCATATATACTCGTTTTCACATTCTAAGCCTGTTTTATGCCATATTTCGGTTTGAATAACACATCTACACAAACCATTGTATGCTCCATTCTATTTCAGTTAGAATCACCCATCTGTACTCGTTTTCTTTATTGTATGCTAATTCCAAACCAAATTTCGGTTACAAAAACTCATTTATAGTCGTTTTCACAAGTCTACGGGCGTTTTTGTACCATATTTCAGGTAGAAACACCCATCTATACTCGTTTTCATCATTGCACGCTCACTCCTGAACCATATTTCGATTAGAATCATTCATTTGTACTCGTTTTTAACAATCTACGAGAGTTTGATACCTTACTTCGGTTAGACTCGATTTTATAAACTCATTTTCACTAATCTACGCTATTTTTTTTACCTTAAGTCGGTTAGAGTTACGCATCTATACTCAGTTTTACCGATCTTCGCTCATTCTAAACCATATTTCGGTTAGAATCTCCCATTTATACACGTTTTCATCATCGTACGCTCATTCTAAAACAATATTTCAGTCACAACCCCCCATCTATAACTCGTTTTCGGCATTGCTTGCTCATTCAACACTTGAATCGCCTATTTATACTCGTTTTCATCATTGTACGCTTATTGTATACCATATTCTGTTTAAACACCCAATCTATACTCGGTTCACCTATTCTAAGCCATATTTCGGTTAGAATTACGCATCTATGATCGTTTTAACCATTCTATGCCTGTTTTATACCATATTCCGGTTAGAATCATCCATCTATAGTGGTTTTTCATCATTGTACGCTCATTCTAAATTATATTTCGGTTTCAATTACCCATAATACTTGTTTTCATCATTGTACGTTCATTTTAGGTCATATTTCAGTTTGAATCACCCGTGTATCTTCCGTTTTCATCATTTTATGCTCATTCTGCACCGTGTTTCGGTTAGAATAACTCATTTATACTCGTTTTCACGGTCTACGACCGTTATATACCATATTTCGGTTAGAATCACCCACCTATACTGGTTCTTCAACAGTCTACGACCATGTTTACCATATTTTGATTAGAATCACCCATCTATACTCGTTTAGATCATTGTACGCCGATTCTAAACCATATTTCAGTTAGAATCATTCATTTATACTTGTTTTCACCAGTCCACGAGCATTTGGTACCTTATTTCGGTTAGGCTTATTGCATCCATACTCGGTTTCTCCAATCTGCACCCATTAAAAAAATATTTGATTAGAATCATTCCATATATACTCGTTTTCACCATTCTAAGCCTGTTTTATGCCATATTTCGGTTTGAATAGCACATCTATACCACCATTGTACGCTCATTCCATTTCAGTTAGAATCACCCATCTGTACTCGTTTTCTTTATTGTATGCTAATTCCAAACCACATTTCGGTTACAAAAACTCATTTATAGTCGTTTTCACAAGTCTACGGACGTTTTATACCATATTTCAGGTAGAAACACCCATCTATACTCGTTTTCATCATTGCACGCTCACTCTGAACCATATTTCGATTAGAATCATTCATTTGTACTCGTTTTTAACAATCTACGAGAGTTTGATACCTTACTTCGGTTAGACTCGATTTTATAAACTCATTTTCACTAATCTACGTCACTTTTTTTTTTACCTTAAGTCGGTTAGAGTTACGCATCTATACTCGGTTTCACCGATCTTCGCTCATTCTAAACCATATTTCGGTTAGAATCTCCCATTTATACACGTTTTCATCATCGTACGCTCATTCTAAACAATATTTCAGTCACAACCCCCTATCTATACTCGTTTCTCGGCATTGCTTGCTCATTCAACACCTTGAATCGCCTATTTATACTCGTTTTTCATCATTGCACGCTTAATATACCATATTTCTGTTTAAACACCAATCTATACTCAGTTCACCTATTCTAAGCCATATTTCGGTTAGAATTACGCATCTATGATCGTTTTAAACCATTCTATGCCTATTTTATACCATATTTCGGTTAGAATCATCCATCTATACTAGTTTTCATCATTGTACGCTCATTCTAAATTATATTTCGGTTTAAATTTGTCACTACCACATTTTAGGAAAAAGGGTATTTTAGTAATTTCCTATTTAAATAAATATTGTGCATGGTAAATAATTTTGTGTTGTATTATTTAATTGTTATTGGATGTTATTTAATTATTTTGGACTTATTTTAGTAGACCCAACTAGTGTAGTTTGGACCCATGGACCAACATGAATTAAATAGTTAGATTTGGCCCATTTAGAAAGCCCATAGTTAAGTAGATGGATTAAATTAATTAAGTGATTAGACTAGAAGCTTCCTTCCTTAATTATTTCTTCATGAGAGGCCCCAAGGGGTACATTGGACATTTTATAATTGCTTGGGAGAGGGACAAGGCCGGCCTATTAAAAGAGGGAGGAAATTTCTCTCTCCTCTCATTCTCATTCCAATCTAGATCTAGAATTTCCCACTCCCAAATTCCCCTCCATTCCCATTCCAATTCCCTACCCAAATTTATTCCAAATTCTTCCCAATTCACCATTAGAGAAGGAGAAAGTAAGGATCTAGAAGAAGGAAGCAAGGATCTCCAAAGAGGAGCAAGGATCTACAATTTGGAAGCAAGTTCTTCTCAATTGGAGGTTTCATTGGGAATCCATCTCCCAATAGGTATAATTCAGTTTTTTCCCATTAAAATAGCTTCTAAATCTGAGATTTAATCATGTAAAATCAACCTATATGTATGTACTACCCATAGGAATTTGTTTTGTGTTCATAGGAGACCCATGGAGAAAGTTATGGTGCTTTTTGTGTCAATTTTGTTGGAATTCCGAATTTACATTTTGTTGTGTGTGTCAATTGATCCTATAGATCAATTGGGCATGTGCTTATGTATTTGGGGCTAGTGTCGTATCCATAATTTGGTACATGTGGTTCGTATCCCAACTATTTGGTGATACGTGTCATTTTGGGGGTTTTCCCTCCGACACGGGGCTTTGAACATGTCGTATTTTGACACGGACACATAGATCTACTTTTGACACTTTAATTTATTCATAAATATTATTTGTGATTTGTTTGTATCCTTCGGGATACAATTGGTTGTGTATTGGACTCGTGTCACATGCGTATCCTAGATCTAGTGGGATACGGTGTGATACTCTCCAATTGTGTGGATTTTTGAATAGATCTAATTATGTATGGTTTAAATTCTTCAATTATAATTAGTAAATATATATATATATATTATATATTTATTTTGTGTATTTCTTATAGTAATTATTGTAGCATAGATCTATATATTTTTGTGTGTGCTAATATGATGTACAAATATAATATGTAGCTTTCTTGCATATAATTATATATGTACTTATGTTAATAGTATAAATTATATATAAATGTTTTATAAAATATATTTATGTGTTTAATTGTGTAATTATATTATTTATAATTATTATGTAATTATTGGTATATTAATGTATATATTTTAGGTGTGCTTCTAGCCATGTAAAATATGAACATTAATATGTGCATAGTTGTAACTATTGGTGTTTAATTATAAGTTTATATATGCATATATATATAAGTATATAATTATTTATTTATATATATGTATTGTGATTATTATTGTATATATATATGTGTGTATATATATGTGTTTTGTATAATATTTGTAATAATATATTATGTTATTTGTATACATATTGGTTTGTATATATATTATTTTAGGGTATATATTATTTGTATTAGTAGTATACTTTGTGTGAGTATGATTTGGGATCTAATTTTTATTCCTAAATTGTTGTATTTTATTTCTATATTATTTATATAGATTTCTTGTGAGGTTGACCTTGGTTTGACTTTAGTTGACTTTAGAGTTGACCATAGTTGACTTTTGACTTAGAATTTATTTATTGACCTAGGAGTTGACTAGTTTGACTTGTTCTCTTTCCGGGACCTTGTTTTAATGTGGTATTCCATATCTAGGTCTTCGAGGCACCGAGTCAGACATCTGTGAGACTGTTCTTTGGATTTCAGGCGAGTACATTCTCTGATAGTTTCTCATTTATGATATCCTCTATGTTCGTTGTATCTAGTGTAGATATACATGTTTCTCTTGACACTATGGTTACATGGATTGGTATATCCGGATCTCGTCATGAGATATTATTCCTTGGTATATGGTGTATATGGTGCAAGTATTGTTTCATTGGTTATCTTGTACATGTACAGACACCGATTTTTGGGAGAAGTCGCTCTCTTCTTGGGGAATCTAGTGCCATAGCATACCGTGGTTGGATCTATTATACCAGTTGGGGGCGGGGAGTATTAGTATAGATATGTGATCAAATCCCTATTGAATAAAGTATTGGTAAGCAAATAGTGTTGATCATGCACCGCACGTATGATTAGCCAGGCCGCATTGCATCTTGCCCAAGCAGATCACATGTTAAGCTAGTACTCACACACTTAGTCATTAGTATTATTGTTTCATTGGCATATTGTTCATTATTGTATTTCCTTCCAGTATTTCCTTATTGTCTATATATTTCTATCGTGCATCTTGTTTATCCACAGCTATTTACTGTTACATAGTTTTTATCATTAATTGAGAACTGCTGTTAGGGTTGTACTCTGCTCCTTTCCTGACTGGATATATTTTTCCAGATGACACTGAGGAGTACCCTACCTATTATGGACCCCAGGATGTTGTGGGTTTAGATTCGGAGACCCTGGCTCAAGAGGGACTTATCCCAACTGAGACAGTTGACCCTGGAGTGTAGCTTGTAGTATGATAGTATTCTTTTGTACTGGATTTGTCTCCAGCTTATTTTTGTTACTCTTCAGACTCATTGATGTATTATTTTAAACTCATGAGTTGATGACTATTCTATTCTTATCTGATCCATGTTCATTCTATCTTAGTTCTGTGATTGAGTACACTATCTTTTGGTGGTTCATTATATTAGATAGACTTTCTAGACAACGTTCTACCGCCGATTCTGCGGCGTAGGCTGGGCGTTGTTTCCGACTAGTACCCTTACCCCGGGTGCGGGTCGTGACACGTTTTTGGTGGTGGCCCATGCAGGTCTAGCTTCACAAGTATGTGATGTCGTGGTAGTGCGACAATTTAGTTGTACTACTGTGAGCCTGCGATAGGATATAGGATATAGGCTGAGATACTCAATCACATCTAGGAAAATTCTTTTGATTCAACTATTCTTCTTTGACATTGATACTTGATCCCTTAAATTGTCCTTTCCTTGATGTCTTACATCTTGTGCCATATTGATCCTCATTCAGTCTTTTTATGAGACATACTCGGAGATACTTGCGGAGGCACGCAAGGTTGAGCGGGATCTGGGTTTGAAGACCAAGAGAGACCGTGATTCTTTTCTGGAGGCCAACGGCAGTGCAGTATCTGCCAAACGTCCTCATTTCTAGTCCAGACCTTTCCAGCAGCCACAGCAGAACCAAACTCCAGCTAGAGCGCCTTTTCACCAGGCACCTCAGCAGCAGAGACAGTTACAGCAAGCTCCCTGCAACTTTTGCAAGAAGCCCGGCCACATCTGGGAAGTTTACAGGAGGAGGCTAGGAGTTTATTTGTATTGTGGTACTGAAGGGCATCAATCAAGGGAGTGTCCTCGTCGTGCAGTTCAAGGAGCAGCTCCAGCTCCGAGGACACAGACGAGACCACCTGCAGCACAGTCGAGGGGACCGCTTCCGACACAGCAGCATCGTTTTGTCCAGCATCAACAGCAGGGAGGTGCTCGGCAGGGACGAGCGTTTGCTATGACCGTCGAAGAGGAGGAACCCACTGGAGATGTTATCGCAGGTTCTATTCTTCTTGATTCCATTCCAGCTTTAGCTTTGTTTGATAGTGGTGCTTCCCATAGTTTTGTATCTGTTTCTTTTGCTCTGAAGCATGGTTTGGTAGCTGAGTCTTTGCTTAGGACTTGCAAGATCATGACCCGGGGAGGCATTATCCTGGTTAATGATATTTGCAAGGATCGGAGAGTTACTCTGGGAGGCCGGGAGTTGAGTGCGTGTCTACTTGTAATGCCACTTTCGAGCTACGACATTATACTTGGGATGGATTGGTTTAGTAGGCACCGTGCTAGCATAGACTGTAGAGGAGGTAGAGTTTTGTTTGGTTCGCCAGGAGAGCCAGAGTTCGAGTTTGCTAGAGGAGCTACGGAGCATGGGGAAGGCATTATTTGTGGAGCTATGGTGGAAGACAAGGAGTTGCCGCATCCGTTGATAGCAGAATTCTTGGATGTGTTTCCTGAGAAATTGTCAAGATTGCCGCCAGATCGAGATGTTGAATTTTCTATAGACTTGGTGCCAGGTGCAGAACCAATTTCGCAATATGTCTATAGAGTAAACAACAGCGAGCTGGTCGAGTTGAAGAAGCAAGTGGACGAATTGCAGGATAAGGGGTTTATCAGATTGAGTTCTTCACCATGGGGAGCCCCGGTATTGTTTGTACCGAAGAAGGATGGATCGGTGGGTATGTGCATTGATTACAGGGCTTTGAATAATCTCACTATCAAGAATAAGTATCTTTTGCCACGGATTAATGATCTGTTTGATCAGTTGAGTGGTGCGAAGGTATTTTCTAAGATAGATTTGAGATCAGGCTACCATCAGGTGAAGGTGAAGCCGGAGGACATACTGAAGACTACTTTTAGAACTCGGTATGGTCAGTACGAGTTTATGGTGATGCCATTTGGTTTGACTAATGCACCGGCAGTATTTATGAACTTGATGAACAAGGTGTTCCACCAGTACCTTGACAAGTTCGTGGTGGTGTTCATCGACGACATACTCATATACTCGAGGACACCGGAGGAGCATGAGGAGCATTTGAGGATTGTGTTGGATGTGCTGAGGAAGGAAAAGCTTTATGGGAAGTTGTCCAAGTGTGAGTTTTTCTTGGACAAGGTAGAATTCTTGGGGCATGTTGTGACTGGTGATGGTATTTCAGTAGATCCGAAGAAGATTTCAACAGTGGAATCTTGGAAGACTCCGAGTTCGGTAGCAGAGATCAGGAGTTTCTTGGGATTGGCAGGCTACTACAGGAAGTTTGTGCAAGATTTTTCTAGGATTTCCGAGCCGATGACCAGACTCACAAGGAAGGATGTGGAGTTTGTTTGGACGGAGGATTGCCAGGTTGCTTTTGAGGAGTTGAAGAAAAGGTTGACGTCTGCTCCTATTTTGACGTTGCCATCAGGGTCCGGAGGTTTCACTATTTATAGTGATGCATCGGGGAAGGGTTTAGGTTGTGTTCTTCAGCAGCATGGGAAAGTGATTGCCTATGCATCCAGGCAATTGCGTCCTTATGAAAAGAACTATCCTACCCATGATTTGGAGTTGGCAGCTGTCATATTCGCCCTGAAGTTGTGGAAATATTATTTGTACGGAGAGCGTGTGGAGATCTTCACAGACCACAAAAGCTTGAAGTACGTTTTCACGCAGAAGGAGTTGAACATGAGACAGCGTCGGTGGTTGGAATTGATGAAGGATTTTGATATCTCTTTGCAATATCATCCTGGGAAAGCCAATGTAGTTGCCGATGCTTTGAGCAGGTATCCGGTAGCTATGTTCTTGACGCAGGATCGATATCTGTTGGAGGACTTGGAGAGCTTGGGCATTGAGGTGATTGTTCCTGGGTGTGCTATGCAGATGTGGGGATTGCAGATACACTCAGATTTGATGGACAGGATCAAGGCAGCACAGTATGATGATGTATCTTTGAGGAGTATCAGAGCTCAGGTGAGAGCAGGATTGGAGGATGATTTCACTATTGCAGAGGATGGATCTTTGAGGCATGGAGTTAGATTATGTGTGCCTAGTGGGGAGTTGCGCGAGGAGGTGTTGCAGGAAGCGCATCGCTCTCAGTATTCCATACATCCAGGTGCTAACAAGATGTATCGGGATATGCGAGAGAGTGTGTGGTGGCATGGCATGAAGAGGGAAGTGGCACAGTTTGTATCCAGATGCTTAGTGTGCCAGCAGGTGAAAGACGAGAGGCAGAGGCCAGGAGGGTTACTTCAGCCATTACCCATTCTAGAGTGGAAGTGGGAACACATTACTATGGATTTTGTGTCCGGACTTCCACGATCTCCAGGAGGGAAAGACGCGATTTGGGTCATTGTTGATAGGTTGACCAAGTCGGCCCACTTTTTGCCTTTCAAAGTGGGTTTGTCTACGGAGAAGCTGGCAGAGATGTATGTGAGGCAGATCATTAGGATACACGGAGTTCCCGTCAGCATAGTCTCAGATCGAGATAGTCGTTTCACTTCTCATTTCTGGAGGAGTTTGTAGGAGAGTTTGGGTACTCAGCTCAAGTTCAGTACTGCATATCATCCCCAGACAGATGGGCAGTCAGAGAGGACTATCCAGACTCTCGAGGATATATTGCGCACTTGTGTACTCGATTTCGGGGGTTCTTGGGAGGACCATCTCCATTTGGTAGAGTTTGCTTACAACAACAGTTACCAGGCCAGTATAGAGATGTCACCTTTTGAAGCTCTATATGGTCGGAGGTGTCGTACTCCTTTGTCTTGGGACGATGTTGGAGAGAGAATTTTGCTTGGGCCAGAGATGGTTGTGGATGCAGCGGAGAAGGTTTATTTGATCAGAGACATACTTCGAGTGGCGCAGGACAGACATCGGCATTGGGACGATAGCCATCGGAGACCTTTGGAGTTTGAGGTATAGTTTAGATTTTGTTTGTGCTTGTTCTTGTTTGTTATAGATTAAGTTCTTAAGATGGTATTTTGTTCTAGGTGGGTGGTTTGGTGTTTCTGAGGATTTCTCTGACACGAGGCACGATTCGCTTCGGTGGAGGCGGAAAGCTTAGTCCGCGATTCATCGGACCTTTTACTATTCTAGAGAGGGTCGGTGCAGTTGCTTATAGACTAGACTTGCCACCTGCATTGGAGGGAGTGCACAACGTATTTCATGTGTCGTAGTTGAGACGATACGTGGCAGATCCTAGTCATGTATTGGATCACTCGGAGATAGAGGTGGGCCCTACTCTTAGCTATCCAGAGGAGCCAGTTGAGATTCTGGATCGGAGAGAGAAGGTGCTGAGGAACCAGACTATTCCTTTGGTGCGCGTCGCATGGAGGCATCACTCTCCGGGGGAGTCTACCTGGGAGAGAGAGGATGACATGCGAGAGCGTTATCCATATTTGTTTGTACCTTGAGGTATGTTATTTCTAGTTATGTTCTGTTCATTGTTATGTTCTGTTCATTAGTTAGTTGTGATTCTTTAGTTCTGTTCTGTGTTTTTCTGGGGGTAGTTTTTGTCTTTGAATTTCGAGGACGAAATTATTTTAAGGAGGGTAGACTTGTCACTACCATATTTTAGGAAAAAGGGTATTTTAGTAATTTTCTATTTAAATAAATATTGTGCATGGTAAATAATTTTTGTTGTATTATTTAATTGTTATTGGATGTTATTTAATTATTTTGGACTTATTTTAGTAGACCCAACTAGTGTAGTTTGGACCCATGGACCAACATGAATTAAATAGTTAGATTTGGCCCATTTAGAAAGCCCATAGTTAAGGAGATGGATTAAATTAATTAAGTGATTAGACTAGAAGCTTCCTTCCTTAATTATTTCTTCATGAGAGGCCCCAAGGGGTACATTGGACATTTTACAATTGCTTGGGAGAGGGGCAAGGCCGGCCTATTAAAAGAGGGGGGAAATTTCTCTCTCCTCTTATTCTCATTCCAAATCTAGATCTAGAATTTTCCACTCCCAAATTTCCTCCATTCTCATTCCAATTCCCTACCAAATTCATTCCAAATTCTTCCTAATTCATCATTAGAGAAGGAGGAAGCAAGGATCTAGAAGAAGAAAGTAAGGATCTCCAAAGAGGAGCAAGGATCTACAATTTGGAAGCAAGTTCTTCTCAATTGGAGGTTTCATTGGGAATCCATCTCCCAATAGGTATAATTCAGTTTTTTCCCATTAAAATAGCTTCTAAATCTGAGATTTAATCATGTAAAATCAACCTATATGTATGTACTACCCATAGGAATTTGTTTTGTGTTCATAGGAGACCCATGGAGAAAGTTATGGTGCTTTTTGTGTCAATTTTGTTGACATTCTGAATTTATATTTTGTTGTGTGTGTCAATTGATCCTATAGATCAATTGGGCATGTGCTTATGTGTTTGGGGCTAGTGTCGTGTCCATAATTTGGTACATGTGGTTCGTATCCCAACTATTTGGTGATACGTGTCATTTTGGGGGTTTTCCCTCCGACACGGGGCTTTGAACATGTCGTATTTTGACACGGACACATAGATCTACTTTTGACACTTTGATTTATTCATAAATATTATTTGTGATTTGTTTGTATCCTTCGGGGTGCAATTGGTTGTGTGTTGGACTCGTATCACATGCGTATCCTAGATCTAGTGGGATACGGTGTGATACTCTCCAATTGTGTGGATTTTTGAATAGATCTAATTATGTATGGTTTAAATTCTTCAATTATAATTAGTAAATATATATATATATTATATATTTATTTTGTGTATTTATTATAGTAATTATTGTAGCATAGATCTATATATTTTTGTGTGTGCTAATATGATGTACAAATATAATATGTAGCTTTCTTGCATGTAATTATATATATACTTATGTTAATAGTATAAATTATATATAAATGTTTTATAAAATATATTTATGTGTTTAATTGTGTAATTATATTATTTATAATTATTATATAATTATTTGTATATTAATGTATATATTTTAAGTGTGCTTCTAGCCATGTAAAATATGAACATTAATATGTGCATGTGTTGTAACTATTGGTGTTTAATTATAAGTTTATACGTGCATATATATATAAGTATATAATTATTTATTTATATATATGTATTGTGATTATTATTGTATATATATATATATATGTGTATATATATGTGTTTTGTATAATATTTGTAATAATATATTATGTTATTTGTATACATATTGGTTTGTATATATATTATTTTAGGGTATATATTATTTGTATTAGTAGTATACTTTGTGTGAGTATGATTGGGATCTAATTTTTATTCCTAAATTGTTGTATTTTATTTCTATATTATTTATATAGATTTCTTGTGAGGTTGACCTTGGTTTGACTTTAGTTGACTTTAGAGTTGACCATAGTTGACTTTTGACTTAGAATTTATTTATTGACCTAGGAGTTGACTAGTTTGACTTGTTCTCTTTCCGGGACCTTGTTTTAATGTGGTATTCCATATCTAGGTCTTCGAGGCACCGAGTCAGACATCTGTGAGACTGTTCTTTGGATTTCAGGCGAGTACATTCTCTGATAGTTTCTCATTTATGATATCCTCTATGTTCGTTGTATCTAGTGTAGATATACATGTTTCTCTTGACACTATGGTTACACGGATTGGTATATCCGGATCTCGTCATGAGATGTTATTCCTTGGTATATGGTGTATATGGTGCAAGTATTGTTTCATTGGTTATCTTGTACATGTACAGACACCGATTTTCGGGAGGAGTCGCTCTCTTCTTGGGGAATCTAGTGCTATAGCATACCGTGGTTGGATCTATTATACCAGTTGGGGGCGGGGAGTATTAGTGTAGATATGTGATCAAATCCCTATTGAATAAAGTATTGGTAAGCGAATAGTATTGATCATGCACCGCACGTATGATTAGCCAGGCCACATTGCATCTTGCCCAAGCCGATCACATGTTAAGTTAGTACTCATACACTTAGTCATTAGTATTATTGTTTCATTGGCATATTGTTCATTATTGTATTTCTTTCCAGTATTTCCTTATTGTCTATATATTTCTATCGTGCATCTTGTTTATCCACAGCTATTTACTGTTACATAGTTTTTATCATTAATTGAGAACTGCTGTTAGGGTTGTACTCTGCTCCTTTCCTGACTGGATATATTTTTCCAGATGACACTGAGGAGTACCCTACCTATTATGGACCCCAGGATGTTATGGATTTAGATTCGGAGACCCTGGCTCAAGAGAGACTTATCCCAACTGAGACAGTTGACCCTGGAGTGTAGCTTGTAGTATGATAGTATTCTTTTGTACTGGATTTGTCTCCAGCTTATTTTTGTTACTCTTCAGACTCATTGATGTATTATTTTAAACTCATGAGTTGATGACTATTCTGTTCTTATCTGATCCGTGTTCATTCTATCTTAGTTCTGTGATTGAGTACACTATCTTTTGGTGGTTCATTATATTAGATAGACTTTCTAGACAGCGTTCTACCGTCGATTCTGCGGCGTAGGCTGGGCGTTGTTTCCGACTAGTACCCTTACCCCGGGTGCAGGTCGTGACACAATTACCTATATATACTTGTTTTCATCATTGTACGTTCATTTTAGGTTATATTTCAGTTTGAATCACCCGTGTATCTTCGTTTTCATCATTTTGTGCTCATTCTGCACCGTATTTCGGTTAGAATAACTCATTTATACTCGTTCTCACTGGTCTACGACCGTTATATACCATATTTCGGTTAGAATCACCCACCTATACTGGTTTTCAACAGTCTACGACCATGTTTACCATATTTCGATTAGAATCACCCATCTATACTCGTTTAGATCATTGTACGCCGATTCTAAACCATATTTCAGTTAGAATCATTCATTTATACTTGTTTTCACCAGTCCACGAGTATTTGGTACCTTATTTCGGTTAGACTTATTGCATCCATACTCGGTTTCTCCAATCTGCACCCATTATAAACCATATTTTGATTAGAATCATTCCATATATACTCGTTTTCACCATTCTAAGCCTGTTTTATGCCATATTTCGGTTTGAATAACACATCTATACAACCATTGTACGCTCATTCCATTTCAGTTAGAATCACCCATCTGTACTCGTTTTCTTTATTGTATGCTAATTCCAAAGCATATTTCGGTTACAAAAACTCATTTATAGTCGTTTTCACAAGTCTACGGGCATTTTGTACCACATTTCAGGTAGAAACACCCATCTATACTCGTTTTCATCATTGCACGCTCACTCTGAACCATATTTCGATTAGAATCATTCATTTGTACTCGTTTTTAACAATCTACGAGAGTTTGATACCTTACTTCGGTTAGACTCGATTTTATAAACTCATTTTCACATATCTACATCACTTTTTTTTTACCTTAAGTCGATTAGAGTTACGCATCTATACTCGGTTTTACCGATCTTCGCTCATTCTAAACCATATTTCGGTTAGAATCTCCCATTTATACACGTTTTCATCATCGTACGCTCATTCTAAACAATATTTCAGTCACAACCCCCCATCTATACTCATTTTCGGCATTGCTTGCTCTTTCAACACCTTGAATCGCCTATTTATACTCTTTTTATCATTGCACGCTTATTGTATACCATATTTATGTTTAAGCACCAATCTATACTCGGTTCACCTATTCTAAGCCATATTTCGGTTAAAATTACGCATCTATGATCGTTTTAACCATTATATGCCTGTTTTATACCATATTTCAGTTAGAATCATCCATCTATACTGGTTTTCATTATTGTACGCTCATTCTAATTTATATTTCGGTTTTAATTACCCATATATACTTGTTTTCATCATTGTACGTTTATTTTAGGTCATATTTCAGTTTGAATCACCCGTGTATCTTCGTTTTCATCATTTTGTGCTCATTCTGCACCGTGTTTCGGTTAGAATAACTCATTTATACTCGTTCTCACTGGTCTACGACCGTTATATACCATATTTCGGTTTGAATCACCCACCTATACTGGTTTTCAACAGTCTACGACCATGTTTACCATATTTCGATTAGAATCACCCATCTATACTCGTTTAGATCATTGTACGCCGATTCTAAACCATATTTCAGTTAGAATCATTCATTTATACTTGTTTTCACCAGTCCACGAGTATTTGGTACCTTATTTCGGTTAGACTTATTGCATCCATACTCGGTTTCTCCAATCTGCACCCATTATAAACCATATTTTGATTAGAATCATTCCATATATACTCGTTTTCACCATTCTAAGCCTGTTTTATGCCATATTTCGGTTTGAATAACACATCTATACAACCATTGTACGCTCATTCCATTTCAGTTAGAATCACCCATCTGTACTCGTTTTCTTTATTGTATGCTAATTCCAAAGCATATTTCGGTTACAAAAACTCATTTATAGTCGTTTTCACAAGTCTACGGGCATTTTGTACCACATTTCAGGTAGAAACACCCATCTATACTCGTTTTCATCATTGCACGCTCACTCTGAACCATATTTCGATTAGAATCATTCATTTGTACTCGTTTTTAACAATCTACGAGAGTTTGATACCTTACTTCGGTTAGACTCGATTTTATAAACTCATTTTCACATATCTACATCACTTTTTTTTTACCTTAAGTCGGTTAGAGTTACGCATCTATACTCGGTTTCACCGATCTTCGCTCATTCTAAACCATATTTCGGTTAGAATCTCCCATTTATACACGTTTTTATCATCGTACGCTTATTCTAAACAATATTTCAGTCACAACCCCCCATCTATACTCGTTTTCGGCATTGCTTGCTCATTCAACACCTTGAATCGCCTATTTATACTCGTTTTTATCATTGCACGCTTATTGTATACCATATTTCTGTTTAAACACCAATCTATACTCGGTTCACCTATTCTAAGCCATATTTCGGTTAGAATTACGCATCTATGATCGTTTTAACCATTCTATGCCTGTTTTATACCATATTCCGGTTAGAATCATCCATCTATAGTGGTTTTCATCATTGTACGCTCATTCTAAATTATATTTCGGTTTCAATTACCCATATATACTTGTTTTCATCATTGTACGTTCATTTTAGGTCTTATTTCAGTTTGAATCACCCGTGTATCTTCGTTTTCATCATTTTATGCTCATTCTGCACCGTGTTTCGGTTAGAATTACTCATTTATACTCGTTTTCATCGGTCTACGACCGTTATATACCATATTTCGGTTAGAATCACCCACATATACTGGTTTTCAACAGTCTATGACCATGTTTACCATATTTCGATTAGAATCACCCATCTATACTCGTTTAGATCATTGTACGCCGATTCTAAACCATATTTCAGTTAGAATCATTCATTTATACTTGTTTTCACCAGTCCACGAGCATTTGGTACCTTATTTCGGTTAGACTTATTGCATCCATACTCGGTTTCTCCAATATGCACCCATTATAAACCATATTTTGATTAGAATCATTCCATATATACTCGTTTTCACCATTCTAAGCCTGTTTTATGCCATATTTCGGTTTGAATAACACATCTATACAACCATTGTACGCTCATTCCATTTCAGTTAGAATCACCCATCTGTACTCGTTTTCTTTATTGTATGCTAATTCCAAACCATATTTCGGTTACAAAAACTCATTTATAGTCATTTTCACAAGTCTACGGGCGTTTGTACCACATTTCAGGTAGAAACACCCATCTATACTCGTTTTCATCATTGCACGCTCACTCTGAACCATATTTCGATTATTATCATTCATTTGTACTCGTTTTTAACAATCTACGAGAGTTTGATACCTTACTTCGGTTAGACTCGATTTTATAAACTCATTTTCACATATCTACGTCACTTTTTTTTTTACCTTAAGTCGGTTAGAGTTACGCATCTATACTCGGTTTCACCGATCTTCGCTCATTCTAAACCATATTTCGGTTAGAATCTCCCATTTATACACGTTTTCATCATCGTACGCTCATTCTAAACAATATTTCAGTCACAACCCCCCATCTATACTCGTTTTCGGCATTGCTTGCTCATTCAACACCTTGAATCGCCTATTTATACTCGTTTTCATCATTGTACGCTTATTGTATACCATATTTCTGTTTAAACACCAATCTATACTCGGTTCACCTATTCTAAGCCATATTTCGGTTAGAATTACGCATCTATGATCGTTTTAACCATTCTATGCCTGTTTTATACCATATTCCGAATAGAATCATTCATCTATACTGGTTTTCATCATTGTACGCTCATTCTAAATTATATTTCGGTTTCAATTACCCATATATACTTGTTTTCATCATTGTACGTTCATTTTAGGTCATATTTCAGTTTGAATCACCCGTGTATCTTCGTTTTCATCATTTTATGCTCATTCTGCACCGTGTTTCGGTTAGAATTACTCATTTATACTCGTTTTCACCGGTCTACGATCGTTATATACCATATTTCGGTTAGAATCACCCACATATACTGGTTTTCAACAGTCTACGACCATGTTTACCATATTTCGATTAGAATCACCCATCTATACTCGTTTAGATTATTGTACGCCAATTCTAAACCATATTTCAGTTAGAATCATTCATTTATACTTGTTTTCACCGGTCCACGAGCATTTGGTACCTTATTTCGGTTAGACTTATTGCATCCATACTCGGTTTCTCCAATATGCATCCATTATAAACCATATTTTGATTAGAATCATTCCATATATACTCGTTTTCAACATTCTAAGCCTGTTTTAAGTCATATTTCAGTTTGAATAACACATCTACACAACCATTGTACGCTCATTCCATTTCAGTTAGAATCACCCATCTGTACTCGTTTTCTTTATTGTATGCTAATTCCAAAGCATATTTCGGTTACAAAAATTCATTTATAGTCGTTTTCACAAGTCTACGGGCGTTTTGTACCATATTTCAGGTAGAAACACCCATCTATACTCGTTTTCATCATTGCACGCTCACTCTGAACCATATTTCGATTAGAATAATTCATTTGTACTCGTTTTTAACAATCTACGAGAGTTTGATACCTTACTTCGGTTAGACTCGATTTTATAAACTCATTTTCACAAATCTACGCCACTTTTTTTTTACCTTAAGTCGGTTAGAGTTACGCATCTATACTCGGTTTCACCGATCTTCGCTCATTCTAAACCATATTTCGGTTAGAATCTCCCATTTATACACGTTTTTATCATCGTACGCTCATTCTAAACAATATTTCAGTCACAACCCCCCATCTATACTCGTTTTCGGCATTGCTTGCTCATTCAACACCTTGAATCGCCTATTTATACTCGTTTTCATCATTGTACGCTTATTGTATACCATATTTCTGTTTAAACACCAATCTATACTCGGTTCACCTATTCTAAGCCATATTTCGGTTAGAATTACGCATCTATGATCGTTTTAACCATTCTATGCCTGTTTTATACCATATTCCGTTTAGAATCATCCATCTATACTGGTTTTCATCATTGTAAGCTCATTCTAAATTATATTTCGGTTTCAATTACCCATATATACTTGTTTTCATCATTGTACGTTCATTTTAGGTCATATTTCAGTTTGAATCACCCGTGTATCTTTGTTTTCATCATTTTATGCTCATTCTGCACCGTGTTTTGGTTAGAATTACTCATTTATACTCGTTTTCACCGGTCTACGGCCGTTATATACCATATTTCGGTTAGAATCACCCACATATACTGGTTTTCAACAGTCTACGACCATGTTTACCATATTTCGATTAGAATCACATATCTATACTCGTTTAGATCATTGTACGCCAATTCTAAACCATATTTCAGTTAGAATCATTCATTTATACTTGTTTTCACCAGTCCACGAGCATTTGGTACCTTATTTCGGTTAGACTTATTGCATCCATACTCGGTTTCTCCAATATGCACCCATTATAAACCATATTTTGATTAGAATCATTCCATATATACTCGTTTTCACCATTCTAAGCCTGTTTTATGTCATATTTTGGTTTGAATAACACATCTACACAACCATTGTACGCTCATTCTATTTCAGTTAGAATCACCCATCTGTACTCGTTTTCTTTATTGTATGCTAATTCCAAAGCATATTTCGGTTACAAAAATTCATTTATAGTCGTTTTCACAAGTATACGGGCGTTTTGTACCATATTTCAGGTAAAAACACCCATCTATACTCGTTTTCATCATTGCACGCTCACTCTGAACCATATTTCGATTAGAATCATTCATTTGTACTCGTTTTTAACAATCTACGAGAGTTTGATACCTTACTTCGGTTAGACTCGATTTTATAAACTCATTTTCACAAATCTACGCCACTTTTTTTTTTTTTACCTTAAGTCGGTTAGAGTTACGCATCTATACTCGGTTTCACCGATCTTCGCTCATTCTAAACCATATTTCGGTTAGAATCTCCCATTTATACATATTTTCATCATCGTACGCTC
Source organism: Iris macrosiphon (assembly GCA_036927795.1). NCBI lineage: Eukaryota > Viridiplantae > Streptophyta > Magnoliopsida > Asparagales > Iridaceae > Iris > Iris macrosiphon. The sequence continues at coordinate 1,351 of JAYESA010001231.1, read as the reverse complement.
ATTCTAAACAATATTTCAGTCACAACCCCCCATCTATACTCGTTTTCGGCATTGCTTGCTCATTCAACACCTTGAATCGCCTATTTATACTTGTTTTCATCATTGTACGCTTATTGTATTCCATATTTCTGTTTAAACACCAATCTATACTCGGTTCACCTATTCTAAGCCATATTTCGGTGAGAATTACGCATCTATGATCGTTTTAACCATTCTATGCCTGTTTTATATCATATTCCGGTTAGAATCATCCATCTAAACTGGTTTTCATCATTGTACGCTCATTCTAAATTATATTTCGGTTTCAATTACCCATATATACTTGTTTTCATCATTGTACGTTCATTTTAGGTCATATTTTAGTTTGAATCACCCGTGTATCTTCGTTTTCATTATTTTATGCTCATTCTGCATCGTGTTTCGGTTAGAATAACTCATTTATACTCGTTTTCACCGGTCTACGACCGTTATATACCATATTTCGGTTAGAATCACCCACATATACTGGTTTTCAACAGTCTACGACCATGTTTACCATATTTTGATTAGAATCACCCATCTATACTCGTTTAGACCATTGTACGCCGATTCTAAACCATATTTCAGTTAGAATCATTCATTTATACTTGTTTTCACCAGTCCACGAGCATTTGGTACCTTATTTCGGTTAGACTTATTGCATCCATACTCGATTTCTCTAATCTGCACCCATTATAAACCATACTTTGATTAGAATCATTCCATATATACTCGTTTTCACCATTCTAAGCCTGTTTTATGCCATATTTCGATTTGAATAACATATCTACACAACCATTGTACGCTCAATCCATTTCAGTTAGAATCATCCATCTGTACTCGTTTTCTTTATTGTATGCTAATTCCAAACCATATTTCGGTTACAAAAACTCATTTATAGTCGTTTTCACAAGTCTACGGGCGTTTTGTACCATATTTCAGGTAGAAACACCCATCTATACTCGTTTTCATCATTGCACGCTCACTCTGAACCATATTTCGATTAGAATCATTCATTTGTACTCGTTTTTAACAATCTACGAGAGTTTGATACCTTACTTCGGTTAGACTCGATTTTATAAACTCATTTTCACTAATCTACGCCACTTTTTTTTTTACCTTAAGTCGGTTAGAGTTACGCATCTATACTCGGTTTCACCGATCTTCGCTCATTCTAAAAAATATTTCGGTTAGAATCTCCCATTTATACACGTTTTCATCATCGTACGCTCATTCTAAACAATATTTCAGTCACAACCCCCCATCTATACTCATTTTCGGCATTGCTTGCTCATTCAACACCTTGAATCGCCTATTTATACTCGTTTTCATC
>JAYESA010001228.1:0-54647 GCA_036927795.1 Iris macrosiphon | reverse complement strand
TAGACTTGTTAGTATTTTAGGACAGCGTAGCACGTTCCTTTGGGTCCATTAATTTGGGTAAACCCTTAGTGACGTGTCAACTGGCCAATGCCACGTGGCCTGGTTCCTTATATTTTGGACTGGGGCATGACATGGTTTTAGTGGTAGCCAAGCAGGTCTAGTTAATTGCTAGTGGTATGATAACATGCCCAGCAAGCCTGCACTAGGATAGGAATACTAGATCTCATCCACACTGACTATTTTGCATCCTGCTTGATTGTTATTATTTCCTTCGTACTTTTCTAATTATTCTATCTTCTTCAGAAATATGGACATACCCAATGGACACACGACTGATGGGGTTAACCAAGCAACAGACCCCTCGCAAGATGTCCAAGGAACCCCAACCACACCGAGAGACCAATCCCGAGAAGGATGCTGGTCTATCCGACAACCCCGTACATTGACCAGAACCTTACCCAGGAAGCAACACCAGCCCGCAAGAACGGCAAACTTCCCAGGCACAACACCGCAGGCGGAGACACTTTTGCCTCCACCTCCAGCCCTTCCACCCCTGATGCCATAACTTGAGGGACAACCTCAAATATTCCAGTTCCTCCAATCTATGTTGCAGGCTCAGTGGCAACAGACTGAAGCCCTGAGACAGAGCTTGATGACGGCTCTGGAGAGGACAACTGCCCCGGCACCAGCACCCCTGTCCAACCAGCTGGCACTGTCCGAGGCTTCTGCCAGATGGGCCCGAGAACCTTTACGGGCAGCAAAATCCCAGAGAAGATCTCAGATTGGATCTCCAACACAGAAATGCTGCAGGAAGGTTCACAGCTTTCCCTCGACTTGTGGATGACCGCCGTGAGCGCCCAACTCTTAGGCAACGCCCATCACTGGTGGGATTCCATAAAGCATAGCGTCGGCAAGACCCAGACTTAGGAACAATTTTTGGAGTACTTCAATACAAAATACTTCCCTGCCACGGTCAGAAATGCCCTGTACTCCCAGTTCCTGCACCTGGAACAAGAGAATATGACCGTCGACGCCTATGATGCAGAATTCAGTCGACTTAGTCGATTCGGTGCCATCTTGATACCAAACGAGCTGGAGAAGGCCATGAGATTCCATCACGCCTTACCTTCGAGCTCCAAAGGTATACTATGACGCAGTCGGGGATCTCCTACGAAGAGGTTCTCTCAGAGGCAAGAGTACAAGAAGCCATTGGCTGAGGAGTAAGGCGCTCTAATCCAACCACATCGGCCAGAAACCAGCCCGGAATAGGAGGACCAATCCGTCGTCCACAAAACCAGACACAACAGAAGACGGGGCCTACCAACACAAGGAGCTCCCGACTTGTCACTTGTAGCAAGAAGGGGCATTATGTCAAAGACTGCAGAAAAAAGAACGGACTATGCCTGATATATGGAGCTAGCCAGCATATGGCTAGAGACTGCCCACAACGCAAAGATGCAGCACCTCAGAATGGGCAAAGACCAGGAGCACCAGCCCAGAAGATACAACCCTCAACCGGAGGTCAACATCCCTCAACATCTGGAGGATATCAGAGGGGACCTCCCCTGGCCACACAGGAGAACCAATTCAACAAGGCAAGACAGCAGTCCAGAGGACAAAGGCACGGACAGGCCTTTGCATTAATTGCAGTTACAGAGGAGCCAGAAGGTAAAACCATTACAGGTACCATTTTAGTTGCATCATTACCTGCAACCGCATTATTTGATTCTGGCACTACATTGTCTTTTATATCTAGTAGTTTCGTAGCCATGCATAAATTAGCCACTTCCCCACTGCCTAAATGCTGGAAAATTCTTACCGGAGGAGGCATTGTGCCAGTTACCAGTATTATTGAAACATGCTCGGTAGTCGTTTGTAGTAGAGAGCTGAGAGCACGATTTTTGGTACTTACGATGCCAAACTTCGACGTTGTCTTAGGGCATGGACTGGTCAAGCCAGTACAATGTTATACTAGACTGCGGGAAGAGAAGCGTCATCTTTAGACCACCAGATCACCCAGAATTCGAGTACATACGAGGCACCATCGAGCAAGGAGTAGGCCAGACACCTAGAGCTTACATGACGATGGAGACAGCACCCCCAGAAATTGTAGCAAAATTCGAAGATATATTTCCGGAAGAGTTGCCAGGCCTACCGCCTGACAGAGAAGTGGAGTTCACTATTGAGTTAATACCCGGAGCTGCACCAGTATCCTCAAATGTATACCGATTGGCGAAGAAGGAGCTAGACGAACTGAAGCTGCATCTAAAAGAATTGCAGATCAAGGGATTTGTTCGTCCTAGTGCATCACCGTGGGGAGCACCAGTGTTGTTTGTACCAAAGAAGGACGGAACATATCGGATGTGTATTGATTACAGAGCCCTTAATGCTTTGACAATCAAAAACAAGTATCCCCTGCCGCGGATTGATGATCTGTTCGGTCAACTGACAGGAGCAGTGGTATTCTCAAAGATAGACTTAAGATCAGGCTATCATCAGGTCAAAGTACGGAGAGAAGACATTCCAAAGACAGCATTCAGGACTCGTTATGGTCACTACGAGTTCCTGGTGATGCCTTTTGGACTGACAAATGCACCTGCCGTATTTATGAACCTGATGAAAAGAGTCTTCCACCAATATCTGGACCAGTTCGTGGTAGTCTTCATCGACGATATCTTGGTGTATTCGAAGAGCCACGAGGAGCATGAAGAACACTTGAGACTGGTGTTAGAGACACTGAGACGTGAGAGCCTTTACGCTAAGCTGAGCAAGTGCGGAGTTCTTCCTTGATCGTGTCTCTTTTCTTGGACATGTTATCACAGGAGATGGCATCTCGGTGGACCCAGCAAAGATCTCATCTGTAGAGACATGGCCAACATCTACCAACGTCTCAGAGGTGAGAAGCTTTCTAGGACTTGCCGGATATTACCGGAGGTTCGTAGAAAACTTTGCAAGAATAGCGGAGCCGATAACCCGTCTGACCGCAAGGAGCAGGAGTTCATCTGGTCTGAGGAATGTCAGATAGCTTTCGATGAGTTGAAAAAAGCGTCTGACTACAGCCCCCATCTTGACCATACCATCTGGATCCGAAGGATTCGTAATATATAGCGATGCATCCGGAAAAGGATTAGGTTGTGTCTTAATGCAACATGGGAAGGTTCGTAGCATATGCCTCTAGACAACTGAGGACTCATGAGAAGAATTATCCCACGCACGATCTAGAGCTTGCCGCAGTCATTTTCGCCTTGAAGCTTTGGAGACATTATCTATACTACGAACGAGTGGAGATATTCACTGATCACAAGAGCCTAAAGTACATCTACACCCAGAAGGACTTGAACCTGAGACAAAGACGCTGGCTCAAAGTGATGACAGACTTCGAGATCGATCTGCAGTACCATCCAGGAAGGCTAATGTAGTAGCTGATGCTTTAAGCAGAAGACCCCACGGCATTCTTTATGATCACCCAACCAGATCTATTGAGAGATCTAGAACAGTTGGGTATAAAGGTCATTATGCCAGGAGTTGACGGCCAATTGTTAAACTACCAGTTGTAATCAACATTGGTCGAAAGAATCAAGGCTGCACTGCCAACAGATGCAAGATTCCAGAGACTTCGACAAAGAACAGAGGCTGAAATCCAGACAAGATGTTACATACACGAAGATGGGACTTTAAGATATGGAGAACGTCTTTATGTTCCAAATGGAGAACTTCGTGAAGAGCTGATGTCAGAAGCTCACAGGTCAACGTACTCTATCCATCCAGGAGGCACAAAGATGTACAGAGATCTGCGATAATACTATTGGTGGCATGGAATGAAGAGAGAGATAGCACGCTTTGTGGCAAAATGCCTAGTGTGTCAGCAAGTCAAGGCTGAACATCAGAGATCCGCAGGTCTACTTCAACCCCTCACAATACCCGAGTGGAAATGGAAACACATTACTATAGACTTCGTTACAGGCTTTCCGAGAAGTCCCAGTGGTCGTAATGCTGTATGGGTGATCGTAGATCGACTCACCAAGGCTGCTCATTTCTTATCTTTCAGAGTCGGACAATCTACAGAAGTCTTGGCAGACATGTATATGAAGGAGATCGTACGTCTGCACGGAGTACCAGTCAGCATAGTGTTTGACAGGGATACGAGATTTATATCTTACTTTTGGCAAAGTATGCAAGAGAGTCTGGTACCCGCCTAAAGTTCAGCACCTCGTATCATCCGCAGACAGATGGCCAGTCATAGCGCACCATTCAGACCCTGGAAGATATGCTGAGAGCATGTATGCTTGATTTCAGTGGATCATGGGAAGATCATTTGCATCTAGTAGAATTTTCATACAATAATAGCTATCAAGCGAGCATCCAAATGGCTCCCTTTGAAGCATTGTATAGTAAAAAATATTGTTCTCCAGTATGTTGGAGCGATGTAGGCGAAAGACAGATCCTAGGACCAGAATTGGTTATTCGTACGGTGGAGAAAGTAAAGAAGATCCAAGGGCACCTGCGAGCAGCGCAGGACAGACAAAAGTACTGGGCCAACGTACATCGACGACCTCTGGAATTCCAAGTGGGAGAGCATGTGTTTTTGAAGATCTCACCTACCCGAGAAACTATCAGATTCGGAGGAAGAGAAAAACTGAGTCCGAGGTACATCGGACCCTTCGATGTGTTGGAACGCATCGGAGAAGTTGCTTACAAGATAGCTTTACCCAGACTCTGGAAGGAGTACATAACATCTTCCACGTATCTCAGCTAAGGAGATACATTCCAGATCCCAGTCATGTGTTGGAACCACTCGGAGATCACCGTCGGCCCGAGTTTATCGTACCAGGAGGAGCCCGTAGAGATCCTAGATCGTAGCGAGAAGGTATTGCGAGGCCAGACTATCCCTCTAGTTCGTATTGCATGGAGACATCATGCACCAGGCGAGTCAACCTGGGAACGATAAGAGGATATTCGAAAGCGTTTCCCCCATCTATTCCCAGACCAGGGTATGTCCTAATATTTCAAATCAATCTTTAGTTCTCATTATATGTCTGTTTTAATTTCGAGGACGAAATGCTCTAAGGAGGGTAGATTGTAAACTCCTCGACCAGATTTTAGCATTTTAGGATTATTTTTAGCAATTTAGAATTTATTTCAATATTTTAATTTATTTTGCTTACATATCCTATTGATTTGTGCACCTGTCCATCACACAAATAATTAGAGCATTACACTGACTGTTACCCCCCAAACAAAATTCACATACCCCTACTAGACATGCCAGCCTACTATCCTGCACTTTGTACAACTCACAGATGTGCTGGCATGAGTCTCGTTTTAGTCGCACAAATATCGTTACAAACGTTCGTATTTAATTTCTATTTAATTTCCAAACCTGTATCTTTCCCTGTTCCAATAGAAATTAGAGACCCAATAGGCACCTGTTTTTGCCAAAACAAAAATACGTTATTATTATACTTTGAGTATACTACATTTAGTATATTGACACCGCACTAAAATTATGGCCCTACCTACTTCTAAATAATTAGTAAATACCGTGCGCATTAATTATTAATTAATTAATACGGTGGCCCGTATCACCCAAAAACCAGGCCCAGCCCCTGCCCAGGCTCATCCCACCCCCTCAGGGCCCTCACACAGCAATTTCCCTCAGTTTTATACAATTTATCAGTTTCAGGAATCGGGTGTTTTTCCCAGACAATTGCGTAATTGTGCAATTTCCCAATTAATAGGGCCTTTATGCAATTTATAAAATTACAGGGTCTTATTTGCAAATTTCTAGTGTGAGGTGTCAACCCCCCATTGGAGGGTGAACCTACACCATCCATTTGGAAGTGGGCCCCACCTAAAAATATCTAGAAAATATCAATAAATATCTAAAAGATATTTTATTGCATAATTACTTAAAAACCCTTAAACCCTAACCCTATTTACAAAAATGTCATTAACCCAAACCCTATAAAACCTGACCCCCCCCTTCCCGAACTCCCCACACCTCCTCTCTCAGCCACCACCTCCGCCGAACCTCCGCCACCGGCCTCGCCCCTCCCCCAGCTCCCTTTCGGCCGACGCACACCCTCCCTGGCCGCCGCAGCCGCCGCCGGCAGCCGCCTGCAACTCCAACACCAACACCCGCACCAACAAACCCCCACCACTCCCGACCTCCCACAGCGCCGCCTCCGGCCGCCTTGGACCATCGCCACCGCCCCCATCCGCTCCGCCTTGACTCCCTCCGGCGAACCACCACCATCCCGCCGCCCCACGACCACCACCCCCGGCCGCCAGCTTCCCCGCAGCGCCCCGCCGACCCCACCCCGACCACTGCAACCCAGCCACCCCCCGACCGCCTCAAACCCCTCCCCCGGCTACCACCCTCCGTTCCCTCCGCCCCGACCTCCTCCACCGCCCTGACCACCTGCACCGCCCCCTCCGCCGCCGCCTCCGCCGCTGCAGCTGCTACAAGCTACCGCTGCTGCTGTTGCTGCTAACAACAGCTGCTGCTGCAGCCGCCCCGTTCCGGCCATCCACCGGCCGCACCACCGCCCTCCTCCCGTCGGCGACGAGGTGTGGGTCCCCCCTGTCTGACAGGTATACCCCCCCCCACCCTCTCTCTACGTATATACGTAGATATACTTATATGTATGTATATATCTATATATTTATATGTATTTATATATATATATATATTATTATATATAAAATAGTATATATTATTATATAGTATATTAATACAGTATATATAATATTAGTATATATAATAAATATGTATATATATATGTATTTCTGTATTTTCTATATATTTTTATATGTATATGTATATATGTAAATATATATATCTATATATATATATATATATATATATAGATATATGTAATTATATAAATATATAGTTATATATATATATATATATTACTATATATATATAATATATATTTTTATACAGTATATATATACAGTATATATAATAATATTATATTATATATTATAAATATATATATATATATATATATATATATATATATATATATATATATATATATATATATATATATATATATATATATATATATATATATATATATATATATATATATATGTTTATGTTTATGTTTATGTTTATGTATATTGTATATATATAATTATATATATATTATATAATTATATTATAATTTATTATATGTATGTTTATATACAATAATATATTATATTATATGTATATATATATATATATATGCACTTTATTTATATATATATATATATATATATATATATATATATATATATATATATATATATATATATATATATATATATATATATATACAATACTATATTATATGTATATATATATGCACTTTATTTTTTATATATATTGTTATATATGTATATTTTTATTTATGTATATATATTTCTATATATATATATGTATATTTATACATATATGTATTATTAATTATATATGTATTTTACTATTTTATATATTAAATTATATTATATATAATATTATATGTAGTATTATTAATATATATATATATATATATATATATATATATATATATATATATATATATATATATATATATATATATATATATTATTTATATATAGTTATATATGTATATAGGTACATATATATATATATATGCTTTTATCTTTTTATTATAAATATGTATATATTATATATATATATATATATATATATATATATATATATATATATATATATATATATATATATATATATATATATATATTTATATATATCAATATATATTATTAAGTAAATAAAATATATGTATAACATATATATTTTATTTAATTTTCTTGCATTTATATTATATATTTATATTTATGTATATATTTATTAAGTATATAAATGCTATATATAGTATATGTTTTAAATATGTGTATATATTAATTATATATTAATTATATCATTACATATAACTATATTTAAGTATAAATATATACTATATTATTTAATGTACGTATTATATTAAATGTTAAATTCACGAACCCTGTACATCTTGGACAGAGTGCACCTACGACGTAGTCAGTGACCCCGGTCACAGGAACCCTCGGACTTGACTGCGAGAACAGGTTTTTGGCACGCCCAGGACGTAGGCAAGTATACCTTGCCAAGATTTACTGTTTAATTATAATTGTTGTTATATGCTATTTCTCTTGAACTTCATATGACTGTGAGTGTCCGAGATTGTCTCGGGTACCGTCAACAAATACGTTGACAAGTAGTGTAACTGTCTTAGACTTTAGCAGCCCTACCTAAAACAACTGCGAGGGTATCCTAATATCCTCCTAGACCCTGACACGGGTACACGCAACAAGGTTGCAATACATATTGGGATGCGAGTTTACGTACTCGATTAGCTACCGATGTGTGTGACGTGCATCACGGCTTAGCATAAAATCAGGAAAACTCAGAAAGTTACGACTTGGCATATAGTTACATTGGGCGGGGAAGACAACTAGTAGGCGTATGGGACACCCCCCCCCTCCTTGAATGTTATACCTTCGGATACCATGCTCCTCGGAGATGGCCGATTGCAGAGTGCCCATGTGTCTGGGGGCATATAACATATATACTAGCCAGTCATCATGATTGGTGAATTAAGTCAGCATATGTCTAGCCTACACTTTTCCATATATACTATAAGGTCTTTAAATTGCATTCATTTAGATGGTTAGCACACCTTGTATTTATTTATTCAGTATTTACATATATGACATATTTTAATGTATCTTGTTATGTCCCACTGAGGACCTGGTTCCCTTCTAGATTTAGATGAGGCCTTCTACCCCACAGTGTATGGACCTGGACAGGAGACTAGATATGCCACTGAGGAGGAGTTAGAAGAGCTGCCAACAGAGTCTGCCTGATCTTTTAGTGCACCTGGAGCTGGAGCTACTTACATTGATAGACGATACTCTAGTCTATTTTATCTCAGCATTATCATTATCTTTTGTAGTAGATTTGTTTCCACCAGACCTTATCTGATTTGTACTATGACATTTCAGACATAGCATTATATATATTTCAGCACTTATTCAGTATTTCCTTGATATTTTATGGATGAGATTAGACCTTACCTATATTAGACTTGTTAGTATTTTAGGACAGCGTAGCACGTTCCTTTGGGTCCATTAATTTGGGTAAACCCTTAGTGACGTGTCAGTTGGCCAATACCACGTGGCCTGGTTTCTTATATTTTGGGACTGGGGCGTGACATAACTCAATAATACTCTAATATAATTTATGGATAGGCAAATGAAAGCTTTGGTGGAGTGTTTATGGATAGCCTTTGGTAGATAGAAAAATTTTAGGCTTAAAAGGATCAACCTTGAAAGAAGGGGTTCAAGGCTTTATATAGGCCAACACAAAAAAAAGAGCAAAAATATAACTTTCAGCCTGCGAACGGTATATCGTCGATATACTACAGTATACCGTTGGTATACCAGTCTACAGTAGCAACGGTTATAAATATGACCGTTGGGATCATTTAAAGCACAGAATTTGACCATTGGATTGCCAATTGTAATGAACCGTTATACTGTCGGTATAGACCAGTATACCGTAGGTATGCCAGTTTTTAGGCAAAAAATAATCCTGGATTATTTTCTACCCTAGCTTTCAATTTTTTCATCCATTACTTGTGTTTACAATAATTCCTAAGACTTATTACAGACTCTAGACAGACTATGGAAGGTGCAGGCTTCTTCAGAGTCTGAAAATGATGATGACATAGCTTGGCTTTTTTCTTGATAGATGATGGCTTTGTTCCTTGACGGCAGTTGTCCTGAGATACTCAGATTGTGAAATATGAATACCTTTTGGGGGATTTGCCCCCAAATCCCCACTGGAGGCGCTGCCCCCTCGACCCCGTCTGCTGACCGGGCAGTGGAACCTCTGAGTGCGTGGGTCCGGAGATGTCGTAGGCGATTCAGAAAAATCTTACGGGATCACGTCGTCTTTAGCCCATCATGATTTATTCATTGCATATATCCATGTTTGATCTTGCTTATTACTTTTCTGTAAATACAAGTTAGGCAAACAAAGCAATATACATAGTAGCAAGTATGATAACATTTAATGCATATTTGGACTATGCTAAGTTTAAGTATTCAAAGTAGTGATAGCATGAATATTAGTGATGTCATAATGTTAAATAGAATATATTAACCATATTCAAAACTATAGTTAGATCATTAGGCTAACATATCTCACTCCTCATACTCAGATGATGTACTGATCATCCTGAACTCCACCCTACTACACACACAACACACACAGACCTGGGAATGACTCCCCTCCAATATCCATACTGAGTACAGGCCTCACTCAAAGCATACACACACACAGATACACACACACACACACACACACACACAAGCACTGCCATCACAGTGCTTAAAGTGGTTGCTACTGCTACACAACTGATACCCTCCCCAAACTTCGATACCAATTGTACTGTGTACCAGTGCTCCTCATAAAAATACACATCCAACAGACTCCCATGCTCTCCTCTTAACTGAACACGGAGACACTATACACATGCACACACTAGTTCTCACATAGGCCATATTAGCACACATGCCACTCACTGCAGTAATAGTTTCCCCCTTTCTCTCCCACACAACAACACAATACAACACACAATGCCCACAACATATATATATATATATATATATATATATATATATATATATATATACTCTGAGGACTCACCTGGAACACCACACACTAGCATGGCAAATAATCAAACACCTCAAGTGTCACTTGTGATACTCACGATACACTCTAGATACTCCTACCAAACCATACCAAACTCTTCTCAAAGCCCAAGAACATATAAAATATGATAATTAAAGCCTAATAAGAGCAATAGATAGCTACAGTAGTGCTTGTGGTAAAATAAGACATGTATATCACAAGTGTCGAAGAAAAAACTCCCAAAATTGCCCCGTATCATAAAGTATCATGATACAGCCTACTCGTATCCAATTGTGGACACATAACTAGTCTCACATAACCAATCTAGTGTCAATTTAGTCCAATTAATCAATTGACAAATATATGGTACACCAATCTCGAATTTCTTCCAAATTTGGCACAAAAACTAATGTAACATTCACAATAGGGGTCTCTAGAGGCTAATTATTTTTCCTATAGGTAGTCCTAGTCCATATGTGGTTCCTAATAATCAAATTGTATAAATAGAACCTAATTAAAGAGAAAATTCTAAATTATACTTATTGGGAGATAGATTCGTAATACACTTCTCCAAATGGACACAAAGAGGGCTTAACTTGTGCAATCTCCTCCTCCTTGGTGCTCCTAACCTCCTCCTTGATTCTAGATCTACTAATGTGAAGAATGGAAGTAATTGGAAGTAATTTGGTGAAGAATTGGTGGGGGGGTTGATTTGGAGAATAACTCCAAATTGAAAAAGAATGAGCTAAAATGGAGAGGAGAGAGAAGCTTATCCCTTATTAATAGGGCTGGCCACCTTTCTTCCTCTCCAAGCAATGTACAAAGTCTCATTTACCCCTATTGGGTTATCATAAAGAGGGTTTAATTAGTAGGTAGCTTATATTCCTAATGAAGGGATTAGTTTAGTCTCTAATTAATCAAAGTTGACTTAATATTGGGCCTAATTGGGTCTAATCTAATTATTGGGTTCATGGCTCATGACAAGTCTAATTGGGTCAACCAACACCAAGTCTAATAAATAGTCTAGTCTACTAACCATGTCATGACTAACCAATTTGGTCATGGGCCTACATGTTGGGTGCTAACTAGGTTCATGTACTAGTCCAAACTAACTAGCTAATACATGGTCCTCTACAATACAATAAATAATAAATAATACTAATAACAATAATGATAAATATTATTACTAATATAATTATCTAATATTATTAAATGACAAAAATATTCCTCTCTAGGAATTAGGGAGTTACACCAAAACACCATAGGTACAATTCTCAAGATGCATGCCCAAAAGGAATTGAATTTTCTCCATATCCTTCATCTCAAATTTCGACTTATGGTGCGAGGCATTATCTCAAGCTCTTCATATGTCCCGATGAGATTCTTGTCATAGATATAGACTACTACAATTGTAAATTCGGAATGCAATTTCTTGATGAACAAGTAATGACATATTTTATTATTCACATATCCTTGACTGATCAAATAGTCACTTAGGCGGTTGTACCATATACTTTCGGGTTTCAATCTGTAAAGTGAATACCTCAACCTGATTGAGAGCGTGTTCCGGGGTCTACAACTATTTGCATCGGTTAGACGAAGTCCTTCAGGGGGCTTCATATATACATAAAATTTATTTATCATCCAAGTTTTTTGGGTGAAACCATCAACCATGACATGACGATGGCATGGCGATGATATTAGTGTTACATATATATTTTTCTAAATTTTTATTTATGATATTCTAATTTAATTTTTGAATTCTATCATAAAAAATTTCATTTGTGATCGATTTTCTAACACTAAAACGTAATGCTGACTTAACGTAGATGTGACAACAATTTTAGTGTTACAGATAATTTTTTTTTCCAAATTTTTTATTTGTGATATTCTAATTTTAGTTTTGAATTCTATCATAAAATCTCTCATTTGTGATCAAAAAAATTCTAACACTAAAATCATCGTCATGTCATCGCCACATCATCACCATGTCATGGGTGATGGTATTACCCAAAAACTCGGATGATGAATATCATTTTTGTTTATCTATGATATATGGTTAATATTTTTCTTTCATGACATTGAACTATTGAGCTTTTATTTCATATTTGTTCAAGTTTGGTCTTGTTATTAGTTGTGTAATAATTTTAATTTCAAATATTAGGTCAAAATATGTATGTGTTATTCTGCACAAGCTAATTCTTCGGAATATGATTTCTTGATGAACATGCAAGGACATATTTCATTATTCACATATCCTTGACTGATCAAATAATCACTTAGGTGGTTGTACCATATAAGTTCGGATTGTTTCAATCCGTAAAGTGAACGCCTCAACCTGATTGAGATAATGTTCTGGGGTCTACAACTATTTGCATCAGTTAGACGAAGTCCTTCAGGGACCTTCATATATATATAAAAATGTTATTCATTATCCAAGCCTTTTGGGTAATGCCATCAACCATGACATATATATATATATATATATATATATATATATATATATATATATATATATATATATATATATATATATATATATATTCTAATTTTTATTTATGATATTCCAATTTAATTTTTGAATTCTATCATAAAATTTCTCATTTGTGATCGATTCTCTAACACTAAAATGTTATACTGACATAACGAAGATGTGACAACAATTTTAGTGTTGCAGATAACGTTTTTTTTCTAAATTTCTTATTTATGATATTATAATTTTAGTTTTGAATTCTATCATAAAATCTCTCATTTATGATTATTAAGTTATTGACTTAGTCTTTCTCTGATTTTGTCTTTGTAATTATCTCTAACCATGATTGTAGGATTCAGTTGTAACCTCTAACCATGATTGTAGAATTCAGTTGTAACCTCATGAGTTAGTTGGTTGATGTAATTATCTCTAACCATGATTGTAGGATTCAGTTGTAACCTCTAACCATGATTGTAGGATTCAATTGTAACCTCATGAGTTAGTTGGTTGATGTAAACTCTGCTATATAAAGGCTCACGCATCAAAATAAAAAAGCAACCTTTCTTTTCATATTTATCATTTCTTCACATGGTATCAGAATAGCCTAAACCGATCCTATGCTATGTCTTCCGAAAATAACCAGATTACTCCTTTCGCTACTCAAATCTTGTTCACTGCTTCTGGTGGCGCCGCGGCCAACCTTCAATTCTCGGCGCTAGCAGTCCGTCTCGATCACTCCAATTACTCTCTATGGCATGGCACTATTCGCTCGGCTCTTGAGGCTTATGAGCTTGAGGGATTTCTTGTCGCTGGTGGTGCTCCTCCGCCGACTGTTTCATCGGCTGCAGATTCATCAACCACCACCAGCCTGAATCCTGACTTTATTGCTTGGAAGCGCAAGGACCGCTGGTTCTTTTATGGCTGTGATCCACTCTCTCCACTCCTATGCTTGGTCACGTTGTTCGGGCTGCCACAACCGCAAAACTTTGGTCCATGTTAGAGCAGATGTTTCACTCCCAAACTCATGCCAGGCAGATGCATTTGAAACAACAACTTCAATTGCTCTCCAAGGGAAACCTGTCTATCTTGGAATATGTTGAGAAGAAAAGGGCAATTTCTGATTCCCTCGCTGAATGTCTCACCTCTGTATCGGACGAGGATTTTGTCTCTTTTGTGCTATTTGGCTTAGGGGCTGAATATAGTGCGTTCAAAACAGCACTGAGTATGCGGCTGGAACCGATTTTGTCGAATGAGTTGCTCGGCCTCCTTCTTCAGGAAGAACAGCGCATACTTGACTCTTGCGCCGATTCCAGTTTTCCGGTGGCCCATGTTGCTCATCGTAGAGGCGCGGCTGCAAGTCGACATTCCCCGTTGGACTCTGCCACGTCTGGCGACCGCTCCCGTCCGGTGTGTCAACTCTGCGACAAGCAGGGTCATGAAGCATGGAATTTCCATCAACGACTTAACCTATCTGCCTTCCCTGCCACCAATCGCCTCCGCTGATCGCCTCCGCCAGTCCGCCAGCAAGTAGGCTCATGTGGCGTACACCGCCAGCCCGTCCGCCATCACCGACCCATGGGTGATCGACTCTGGAGCGACGAATCACGTCACGGCTGACCTGTCCGGCCTCAACCTCCAATCCGAGTACACTGGCAGTTACAGCCTTGTCGTCGCAAACGGTCAGTCCCTTTCCATTACGCATACAGGCAATCTTTCTCTCTCTGCTAAACATGTTGCTAAATCCCTTACCCTTAAAGATATTCTTGTTGTGCCTAAAGTATCTAAAAACCTTCTTAGTGTTCATCAATTATGCCTCGATAATAATATTTTTGTGGAACTTCATGCTAATCATTGTTATGTTAAGGACCTTCAGGGCACGAGAATACCCGAGGGAATCGTTGAGAATGGCTTGTACCGGCTTCCTGTTCGCTCACCCGCTTCCAGAGTTTTTGTTGGTGAACGCGCCTCTGTCTCTTGTTGGCATCATCGTTTTGCTCATCCGCATGAGTCCATCTTGCGTCGTCAATTAGTTACTTTTAATTTGCCTGTTTCTGCCAATAAATTATTGCCTTTGTGTAGTGCTTGTCAATTAGGCAAGAGTCAAAGACATCATCTACCCTCTTTTCATGTTCCCTCTAAAAATCATTTTGATTTAATTTATTCGGATGTTTGGGGCCCTGCCTCTGTGTCTTCTTTAAATGTAAACGCTATTTTGTCATTTTTATTGACGATTGTACCAAATTTGTTTGGGTTTATTTCTTGGCGGCTAAGTCTCAGGTTTTGTCTGCCTTTACATCTTTCAAAACTATGGTTGAGACACAGTTTTTCACTAAACTCAAAGCTTTTCAATCTGATTGGGGTGGCGAGTACCGAACTGTATCAACGTTTCTTGAAACTAATGGCATACTTCATCGTGTTTCTTGCCCTCACACTCCTGAACAAAATGGTGCTTCTGAAAGAAGGAATAGGATTATCATTGAAAAAGGGTTGGCTCTTTTGGCACATTCCCATCTTCCTATGGAATTTTGGGAACATGCCTTTCATACCGCCATTTACTTGAATAATAGAACTATAACTCCTATTCTTCAGAACAAGTCCCCGTATGGATGCCTATATCAGCGTCAACCTGATTATCATTTTATAAAATCCTTTGGTTGCTTGTGTTTTCCTTATCTTCGCCCTTACAACAGTAGCAAGTTGGAATTCCGTTCTGTGGCGTGCATCTTCTTAGGGTATAGTGCTAAACATAAAGGATATCTGTGCTATCACGTTTCTTCCTCTCGAACGTACATTGCTCGTCATGTTGTCTTTGATGAGTCTTATTTTCCTTTTTCGGAGCATAATTCTCAGTCCGGACAGCTAGATTCACCTCGTCCTGACCTCTCTCTTTTTTCGCTTCAAGAAGCTGCATTAACACCACTCTTGGTTGTATCTTCTCCTTCGGATTCTTCTCGACCGACTCCCATTCAGCCGTCGTCTTCGTCTCCTTCCGACCTCACGCCACATTCCCCCACGGTGGTGCCACCTTCCCCACCACCGATCCCTTCGTCGGTTATGCCATATCAACATGCTCCCTCGTATTTCCGCCCCTCCAAAACTTCGACCAACGGTATGGTCACTCGATCCTCTACTAATTCCCTTAAACCTAAAGCCCACACTGCTACCAAACACCCTATTCCCTGTGATTCCTCTGATTTTGAACCCAAAACTTTCTTACAAGCCAAAAAGAACCCCAATTGGCAATATGCTATGCAACTAGAGTTTGATGCCTTAATTGCTAATGGGACTTGGGACTTGGTTTCTAGGCCCTCCTCTTCTAATATTGTTGGTTGTAAGTGGGTTTTCAGGATCAAGAATAAACCAGATGGCTCTATTGACCGGTACAAGGCCCGTTTGGTTGCCAAGGGATACAATCAAGAAGAGGGAGTTGACTACTTCGACACATTCAGCCCGGTCATCAAGCCTACCACGATTCGGGTGGTATTGAGCATTGTTGTCACTCGTCATTGGCCTCTCCGTCAGGTTGACATTAATAATGCCTTCCTCAATGGTGATCTAGCAGAAAATGTCTATATGGAGCAAGCACCGGGTTTTACTTCCCCTGATCGGCCGTCCTATGTCTGTCGCCTCAAAAAGGCACTTTATGGCCTCAAGCAAGCTCCGCGAGCATAGTTTCAGAAGCTCAACCAGGCTTTGCTTCATCACGGGTTCCGGCAATGCATCTCCGATACCTCTCTTTTCATCAAACGTCATGGCTCCGATATTGTCTATGTGCTTGTTTATATGGATGACCTCATTATCACCGGTTCCAACTCTTCCTTCATTGATGAGTTTGTCAAGTATCTCAACTCAATTTTCTCTCTGAAGGATTTGGGTGATCTCAATATTTTCTTGGGAATTGAAGTCCATCGTAATTCAGCTGGTCTTCTACTCCCCCAAAGAAAGTACATTTTGGACCTCCTTGATCGCAGCAAAATAATGGGCGCTAAACCCATAGCCTCGCTGGCTGTTCCAGGTTCTCAGCTCGTTTCGGGCGGTGATCCGTTCTTCGACGTCCATCTCTACCGCAGCATCGTAGGAGCTCTCCAATATGCCACCATCACCCGGCCTGAGATTCCTACTCAGTCAATTGGGTCTGCCAATTCATGCACCAGCCGTCGGAATATCATTGGGCTGCGGTCAAACGAATCCTCCGCTACCTCAAGGGTTCACTCGATTCTGGCCTCTTCTTCCGTCATGCTCGTGACACTCGGCTTGTTTGTTTTACTGATGCTGGCTGGACTTCTGATCCCGAGGACTGCCGCTCTCAACATGGGTTCTCGGTTTACTTTGGAGGCAACCTTGTGAGCTGGTCTTCTCGCAAACAGAATGTGGTTGCTCGCTCTAGCACTGAGGCTGAGTACAGGGCTATTGCCTTTGCCTCGGCTGAACTTATTTGGCTTCAACAGCTTCTCAAGGAAATGGCGGCACCATATCCTGGTCCTCCCATTCTTCTTTGTGATAATCTCAGTGCCACTTTTCTTACTGCAAACCCGGTCTTTCACCAACGGTCCAAGCACATCAAAATCGACTATCACTTTGTCCGGGAACAAGTTCAGGCAGGTGCTCTGATTGTTAGGCATGTCAAATCTGCTGATCAGATAGCGGACATTTTTACCAAAGCTGTTGGCTCCTCACGGTTTCAAAACTTACGGTCCAAGCTTCTCGTTCGTACTCGATCGTGAGCTTGCAGGAGGGTATTAAGTTATTGACTTAGTCTTTCTCTGATTTTGTCTTTGTAATTATCTCTAACCATGATTGTAGGATTCAGTTGTAACCTCTGACCATGATTGTAGGATTCAGTTGTAACCTCATGAATTAGTTGGTTGATGTAATTATCTCTAACCATGATTGTAGGATTCAGTTGTAACCTCTAACCATGATTGTAGGATTCAGTTGTAACCTTATGAGTTAGTTGGTTGATGTAAACTCTGCTATATAAAGGCTCACGCATCAAAATAAGAAAGCAACCTTTCTTTTCATATTTATCATTTCTTCACAGTGATCAAAATTTTCTAACACTAAAATCATCACCATATCATCGTTATGTCATGGGTGATGGTATCACCAAAAAACTTGGATGATGAATAGAATTTTTGTTTATCTATGCTATATGGTTAATATTTTTCTTTCATGACATTGGACTATTGAGCTTTTATTTCTTATTTTTTCAAGTTTGGTCTTGTTATTAGTTGTGTAATAATTTTAATTTCAAATATTAGGTCAAAACATGTATGTGTTATTCTGCGCAAGCTAATTCTTCGGAATGTGATTTCTTGATGAACATGCAAGGACATATTTCACTTAGGCGTTTGTACCATATACGTTCAGATTGTTTCAATCCATAAAGTGAACACATCAACCTGATTGAGAGAGTGTTTCGGGGTCTACAACTATTTGCATCAGTTAGACGAAGTCCTTCAAGAACCTTTATATATATATATATATATAATGCTATTCATCATCTAAGTTTTTTGGGTGATACCATCAACCGTGACATGACGATGGCGTGGCGACGATATTAGTGTTACATATATATTTTTCTAAAATTTTCATTTATAATATTCTAATTTAATTTTTGAATTTTTTTCATAATTTTTTTTCGTTTGTGATCGATTCTCTAACACTAAAACGTGATGCTGATATAACGTAGATGTGACAATGATTTTAGTGTTACAGATAACATTTTTTTCCAAATTTCTTATTTGTGATATTCTAATTTTAATTTTGAATTCTATCCTGAAATCTCTCATTTGTTATCAAAATTTTCTAACACTAAAATAATCGCCATGTCATCGCCATATCATCACCATGTCATGGGTGATGGTATCACCCAAAAACTCAGACGATGAATAGCATTTTTGTTTATCTATGCTATATGGTTAATAGTTTCATTTCATACATTGAACTATTAAGCTTTTATTTTATATTTGTTAAGTTTGGTCTTGTTATTAGTTGTGTAATAATTTTAATTTCAAATATTAGGTCAAAGCATGTATGTGTTATTCTCCGCAAGCTATAATGTATGCTTAACAATCTCGTAACAATACGTGGTTCTTGTTTTATTTGTTCAATGATGTTACTGTTTTTTTAAACTTAAGAAGCTAATTCTTTAACGAGATAATTATGTTTCAAGTGATTACTTCATGGTATTGTTTTTTGCATCATCAATGCGTATTAAATTGATAGTTTATTTGAATTGGATCTCTCCACATATCGTGTGTTTTTTTTTCAAATGTGGCGTGACATTTGTCTTGTAAAGGATCATACGTAACACGATTGTAAGGGTATTTAAGGGTATAACTAGAGTTATACGTTCTTATATATTCTCTCTTTAAATTAGAAATTATTTGAGAGTCTAACAAATATTTAATTGAATGTAACATAGCAGTCTTGTTTACTCATTCTTACCTTAATCTTTCATATCTTTCTCACTCTAAGGAAGAAAAAACACGAAGAGCAAAATCGCTTTTGATGTGCACACCAGTTCGTATTCAAATAGTCATCTAAAAACATTACTTGGGACGTAAATAACGAATATTTAGGATAATTATGAGGAAGCCCTAGGAACTTTTTTGTGCTTATAGTACGTAAACCCGTAGAACTAGCAAGAAAATCATTTTTGTAGAAAATTGAGGATTTAATTCGGGCTGAGGAGAGTTTAATTTGAGTTGATCTTTTGTCATCCTTTCTTCACTCTTAGTCTACAATGTTACAGTATCCATCAATCTCATCTCAAGAGTTAAATACTGACCGCCAGTGATAATGAAGATCTTCATACGATTTGTTGGGGAGCAACTAAGAGCATAAAATAACCACGAGAATGATCATCAAGACTAATCTTTCCACTAAGCATCAAAAACGCAATGTATCCAACAAAAGAAAGACTGGATTATCAGGGACGGATCCAAAAATATAAACTATAGTGGACTAGAATAGATTTGGGTGGACTAAGTGTGGGCTAATTCCTACAAAGAAAAAAGTATATGAAAAAAAAAATGTTGGGTTGGAAGCCCACCCCAAGTTGTACCTAGATCCGCCATTGTGGATGATGAAAAGAGCCGCCGAAGAAAAAGATATAAAAAAAAGAAATAATTTATTAAGGTTTTAAATGTTTGTGAAATTTTATTTGAAGGGAATTACAAAAAAAAAAAAAGACTAATTATTTACATTTATATTGGATGTCATCTTCAGCAATGTGGTGAAGATATTCAACAATGCATCATGAAAAATCAATTTTCTTTCCCATCTTTGCAGGCCATAGCGACCTCTTTAGTTATTTGTTCACATCTATATAAAGTAATGCCAGAAATTTGCTACGCATAAACATTTCATGGACGTGAAGATGTGATCCTAACCAGAAAGGACAAATCCATTCTGCATCTCTACTATTATAAAGTGGCATTAAAACGGTTTGAGCCGTTTATATATCGTCAATTATTTAATTAAAAAAATAGAAAAAAATAATTCAAAAAAATTATATTCTCTTTTCTTCAATACAACCGAAAAAGAAACAAAAAATACTGAAGAAAACAATTCCAAAACTTTCTCAGCCCAACCGAAAAAAGAATACGTACAATGCACATGCACATAACTAGTATATATATAAGGAGTATATAAAAATACATCTCAACGTAAATTTACAGCTATAATGACCAAGTATTTTGAGCAACTAATAATTCATCTGAACTGTCAGCACATCACACTATTTCGGTAAGTGTTGCTGTAGTGTACAGCTGGATATAGTTTCACACCTACAGACAAAGAAAAGAAGAATCAACTTTGCTATGTGGCTTTTGCCTTCACAAGTTCATGTTGGCAAGAGTCATCATCCTGGTAGAGCACGCCACGAGGGGAAATAAGCCTCAGTAAAGCAAGTCCGAAACGGGCCTGGAATATTTGATATAAATCATCATCACAGAGAAATTGACAGGAATATCCAAACCATCTTAATCAATAAATGTGGCAATATCAAAGATGAGAAAGAAACTCCGAAAGAGTTCCGAAAAAGAGAATTTCATTTTGAGATCACATTACCCATTGAAATCCAACAAGTGACCACCAGCAACCAGGCAAACCGCAACCTGTACTGCTTAGTAGCTGCCAAAGGAGGAGGAATCAGTATGAGAAGCTCATTCAAGTAACAGAAAGAGGGAGGGGGGAATAACAGCAGTATGATCCATGTACCAGTAGATTGTAACCAATTTACTCAAAACCATTTAGATCATAATACTCTAGGAAATCCGGATGATTCAAAATTGGTGCAATGTTTGGGTCCGACACACGACATAGACAAGTACATTGTAGCCACGTCCATGTCTGTGCATTCCTAACATCTCGTGTTTGTATCGTCCATTCATATTTTGCAATATGGATGGCTGTTTGGCATGTAATTGTGACCAAGTTTTCTACACAGAAACTGATAAGAGGGTTATTAAATCTCTATTATGATCTTATAGAATCATTCTAGAAGTTGCTAAGATGCATTATGACAAAAGTATAAAATTTCCACAGTTTATTGCTAATGTTTTCACATTTAATCCTTCAAAAATGACACATGACTGAGCTATGGATCATGGCATGACTACAACATGACCTGATGATCAATATAAAAGATAAAATGTATGCGCATACTATGTAAAATTATTAGATAGACATATGGTATAAAAAGGATCGGAAAAAAGTATGAAAATAAGTGCACAATTGCTCGATTCTTAATGAAGCATTTCTAATTACTTGATGCATGACCTAGAATTTTTGAGAAAATAATTTTATATGTTATAGAGGGTTAATTTCATTAAAATTCACGGATCATCTATGGGGATGGCCCTCCATGTAAGGCACTACATGGAAGGGTGAACTTGATTCCAAACAATCAATGTAAACCCCCTGAATTTTCAAAATTATTAAATCTTGGATTTTTCCCAATTTTCTGGAATTTTCTGGGAATTTTTTTGTAATTAAAATCAAGGTTTTCAATTAATAAATAATTTTTAATTGGCAATAAATAATATTAAAATATCATGAAAATAACATTTTTGGGTGTAAAATGGAAAACTGGACTTAGGGTAATTTTTCTGGATTTTTCTGGGCCTCAGAACTATTTTTAAATACCTAAAAACAATTTTATTAATAAATTAACTATTTATTTATTATTATTATTATTATTATTATTATTATTTATTTATTTTTTTCTTTTCTTTTCCCGGCCCGTTTTGGTCCGGCCCGGCCCAGTAGGCCGAAACCCAGCCCAGCCCAGCCAGCCACGGTTAGCGGGTCGGGCGGGTCCGCCAACCCGGAGCCCGCCGCCCGACCCGACCCGGTCCCCTTCTCTCTCCCCCACGATCGACCGGGCGGCCGGATCCCTCGGCCACGACCAGTTCTTCCGCCGCCTCCGCCGGAGGAGGCCACGTTCTCCCCTCGGCCCGCCTTCCCCGGCCACGAACCGCCCCGACACCACCCTATAAAACCCTCCCCCTTTTCTCCTCCTCCGCCTCATTCCCCTCCCCTAACCCGCCGGAACCCTAGACCGGACCACCCCTCGTTGGCCAGCACCCCAGCCGCCGACCTCCTTTCCCGCCGACCGGAGCCCGCCGCCCACCACTCTCCAGCATCTCCTCCTCCCTCCTCCACCGTCTCCGGCGCCCGACTCCAGCAGCAGCGGCAGCACTCCCCCTTCGAACCGCCTCCGACCAGCCGTTCCCGGCGCGCCGCCCACCACCGGCCGCGTCCCAGCAAGCCGGCGAACCGCCCCCAGCCTCCCCGGCGTTCCTCCGGCCGGTCCGCCGCCGGAAACCCCCAAATCAGCAACCCTAACCCTAGCTTTCCCTGTTCTTCGTGTCGTGTCGGACACGACACGGACACTGAAATTTCCGGATTCTCGAGCCGGTTCAGGTACTCGTATCTTGCACCCTGTATCTCTGTTTTCGATTCTGTAAATTTCTACGCGAAGCCTGTATGACCCTCTCGGTGTCCGGACAAACTGTTCGGGGCATCGCGTCCTGTGGTGATCGCACACCGCGATCCAAAAACAGGAAAAACCAGACCCTGTTTCACCCCGGAACTGAGTGCGCCCCGCCAAACGGGACGACTTGGTCGCGTGCGGTCTTCACAGACACGTGCGCGTCGTCGATACGGACGTGTGAGTTTTCGTGGAAGCTGATTCGGGTGTGCGTGCACACCGGAATCAACGCGTATCCGCGGACATCGCCCCGTATCCGTCTTTTCTGCAATTCACCCTAACTTCGTGCACACACGTCAGATCGAGACGAAACTTGCGCCATCGGACTCGTAGCGATACGCTGGTCCTGTGGGTCAAGTTTGGTTCGATTCTGAGAACGTTGACGAAATCGCGTGTCGTGGGTCCCATAGGCCCCGCTCGACGGGCGATTTTGTGTTCGGCTCATCGGAATCCAAATCTGGAAGTTCCGTTGGGTTCGTATCAGCGTTCCTGACCTGTTGACACTAAATTTGGTGAATTTGGAGACCTTTGACCCGGACACGTTTTTCGGTGCAAAACGGGCCCACCGGCGGACCCCGTTTTGACCCGAAACTGCCGTTTTTGCCCTTGTCTCCAAATTGGACCCAAGGACAGGCGTTTCTAGCTAATTGACATCTTTTGAGCGTGATGGTAATGTCTATTTCAGCTTTTGGACTCACCTTTGGAATTTTCCCCCGAGAGCCAATATTAATCAGATCCAAACAACAGGCAAATACCTGCACTTCAAGTTAATCTTTATATATTGTGATAATTAATTCCCTGCCTTACATGTACCCTTGATGATTACACCTAGTGTTAGAAATGCTGGAATTCATGTCTTGAATATTGGAGTTCCTGTCTTGTTTTCATGTCGGGTGGGAGAATACCTAGAAGGCATGTAGTTTACCCTTCCCCTTGTCATGTTTAATAGCTGTTGGTACACGACTGTACCTCAGCCGGATCTCGATTTCCCCTGTTTAATAGCCGTTCATGACGGCCGGATTAGCCTTATAAACCCCTACATGCCAACTATGTATTCTAAAAACAAACACAAGTTTACACAGATAGTTTCTGGTCATGTTATATTTCTTCCTGGCTGTTGTAGTTTCATTTCCTGTTTCATTTATTTCTGTTTTCTCATATACCTGCTTACAGCTTTAACTCTGAGATAATGATGTTCTGTTATGCAGTTTCTCAACATGATATCAAATATTTAATTGTCATAAACATTTAGTTTAACCTTGTTGTGCACTGTGTACTTTGCTCCTTTCCTGACTGGATCTGTTGATTTAGGCGATGATGAGGATCTTGCCCCTACTTATTATGGTCCCTATGAGGGGACTGATGATACCTATGAGGAGCCAGAACCCACCCAGGAGACCCCTGCTGCAGAGTAGCTAGTAGTAGCTACCTTTCATTTATATTCTTATCTTATTAATCGGGTTTGTCCCCGATTTCAATTCTGATTTCTGTATTAAACATTTGAATCTGTTGTCACATTTATTTTCAGTTGCAATCTTAAGTTCAATTCTCATTATTATCTTGCCTATGTTATTTGTGAATGAGCTAGTTTAGTAAACCTGGAATTGACCTAGACAGCGTACTACCGCCGACTCTGCGGCGTAGGCTGGACGTACCCACGCACTCGTGCCCGAATTTCCGGGTGCGGGTCGTGACACGTTTTTATGGTGGCCCATGCAGGTCCTATCCTTAAATAGGGTAATACCCTAGGACAGGGTATGGAATAAAATTGAGGATTCTAGGAAAAAACTCATTCACAGTATAGGGTCCTTATTTCAATTCTTGATATCTTTGCTGCTCAATTTTTCCTATCGCCTTTGATTTCCAAGTATTCTATTCTGATTCCCTATCCCTTAATCTTTCAGAATGGTCCAGACCAGGAACACAGTAGGAGGCACATCAGAACCAGCTGAGCAGAATGTGCCCGAGACTCTTGCACTCCCGCCGCCTCCATCTGTTCCGGCAGTTACTCTGGATGGGGCACAGCTACTTGGAGTGTTCCAGGGATTGGTGGAATCCCAGAAAGAACAGACTGCACTTCTGCGGACCAGCCTCTCAAAAGCTCTTAAGTCCCAGGAGTCGTCACTCAAGAGGCCAGGGAGTGCCAAAGATTTCAAGAATCTAAGACCCCTGGAATTTTACGGAACTGAGGGCATACTCTATGCCGATGAGTGGATAGAGAATGTCGAGAGACTCCTGAAGACTGCTCGGGTCCCTGATGACCTCAAAGTGGAGTCCGCAAGCCTGCAACTGTTCGACATTGCTCGAACCTGGTTCAGAGATGAACCCCAACTATCTGCTCCTGACATCACCTGGGAGGACTTCAAGAGGCTATTCAAGGAGAAATTCTACCCCGAAGTGGCTCGGGAAGCTCTCGAAAGCCAATTCGAGAGACTGGAACAAGGTAACCTGTCTGTTGATGAATATACTGCTGAATTTAGCAGGTTAAGCCACTTTGCGGAGTACATGGTTCGTACCCCGGAGGACAGAGCCCGTAGATTCAAGAAGGGGCTATCTCCGGATATTCGCCTTGCTGTCACCACCAGCCGAGCTCGCACCTATGAAGAAATCCTGAGCGTGGCACAAGGCGTTGAAAGAGATATGGGGCATAAACTGAAACGAGAGAGAGATACAAGAAATGCGGGACCCAACAAACGCCCTTTTCAACAACAACAACAACAGCAAAGGGCCCCGCAGCAAACTCAGCGTCCTCTCCCTCGAGCTCCAGCACCCCAACACCAGGCTCAGGGACAGAACCAACAAGCTGCTGCTTGTAACTTTTGCCAAAAACCAGGTCATACTTGGCAAGTCTGCAGGAAGAGGCTAGGTGCCTGCCTCTACTGCGGCTCAGCAGCGCACCAAATGAGGGACTGTCCAGCTGCTCAAGGACGCACCACTGCACCCAAGGCTCCAGCCCAAGCCAGGGCCCCAGCAGTACAACAGAGGGGACCCCCACTTCCAACCCAACAACAACGCTTTGCTCAGCACCAGCAGCAACAGAGGGGTGCACCGCAGCAAGGCCGTGCTTATGCAATGACTCTGGAAGAAGCTGAGGCCACAGCAGACGTGATCACAGGTTCTGTGCTTATAAATTCAATACCAGCTATTACTCTATTTGACTCTGGAGCTTCACATTCATTCATGTCAGTAGATTTCCTTATGAAGCATAGCTTAATCACTAAACCCCTTAGGAATTGTTATAAGATCATTACCGGTGGAGGAATCATCCCGGTTAGTGATGCCTGTAACAATTGTCCTATTACATTATGTGGAAGAGAACTGTATGCTAGATTACTTGTAATGCCAGTGCCCAGTTTTGACATTATACTGGGTATGGGTTGGTTAAGTCAACATCATGCCACCATAGACTGCCACAGAGGTAGTGTAATCTTCAGGCCCCCTGACAAGCCAGAATTTGAATTTGCTAGAGGTTCTAGAGAAATGGGTAATAACAAAATTTGTGGAGCCCTAGTAACAGAAGAAGTGACACTACCTATCATCTCTGAATACCTTGATGTCTTCCCTGAGGATCTCCCAGGCTTACCCCCAGACCGAGAAGTTGAATTCTCTATTGACTTAGTGCCAGGAGCAGCACCAGTATCTCAAAATCCCTACAGAATCAACAAGAAGGAGATAATAGAACTAAATGAGCAAATCAAAGAACTAGAAGACAAATGCTTCATTAGGTCTAGTGTTTCACCCTGGGGAGCTCCAGTATTATTTGTGCCCAAGAAGGACGGAACATCCCGAATGTGTATTGACTATAGGGCCTTGAATGCCTTAACAATTAAGAATAAGTATCCCCTGCCCAGGATAGATGACCTATTTGATCAGTTGAGTGGAGCTCGGGTATTTTCAAAGATTGATTTGAGGTCTGGTTACCACCAAGTAAGGGTGAGGAAGGAAGACATCCCTAAAACTGCTTTCAATACCCAGAACGGACACTACGAATTCTTAGTAATGTCGTTCGGGTTGACGAATGCTCCAGCAGTTTTTATGAACTTAATGAACAGAGTTTTTCAGCCATACCTAGACAAATTTGTAGTGGTCTTCATTGATGATATTTTGATCTACTCCAAGACCCCCGAAGAACATGAAGAACATTTGAGGTTAGCATTGGAGACTTTGAGGAAGGAAAAACTTTATGGAAAATTATCTAAATGTGCTTTCTTCCTAGACAAAGTAGAATTCTTGGGACATGTTGTGACTGGAGATGGAATAGCAGTAGATCCTAAGAAGATAGCGGCAGTAGAATCCTGGCCCACTCCAGACTCTGTAGCAGAGATTAGAAGCTTCCTGGGACTAGCTGGCTACTATCGGAAGTTTGTGAAGGACTTTGCAAGAATTGCGGAGCCCATGACAAAATTAACAAGGAAGGACGAAGAGTTCACCTGGACCGATTAATGTCAGCATGCTTTTGAGGAATTGAAGAAAAGACTGACTTCTGCCCCTATTCTGACCTTACCCTCTGGAACCGGAGGTTTCGCTATTTATAGTGATGCTTCCGGAAAAGGTCTAGGTTGTGTTTTGGAGCAGAACAAGAAAGTAATAGCATATGCCTCTAGACAGCTTCGACCCCATGAAAAGAACTATCCAACTCATGATTTAGAATTGGCAGCTGTCATTTTTGCTCTTAAACTATGGAAGCATTATCTTTATGGAGAAAGGGTGGAAATATTTACAGACCATAAAAGTTTAAAATATATCTTCACTCAGAAAGAGCTGAACATGAGGCAAAGAAGGTGGCTGGAACTAATGAAAGACTTTGATATCACCCTTCAATATCATCCTGGGAAGGCCAATGTAGTTGCTGATGCTCTAAGCAGGTATCCTATGGCGATGTACTTGACTATGGACAGACACCTGCTAGAGGACTTGGAAAGTTTAGGTATTGAAGTAATCATCCCAGGAAAAGAAGGCCAAATGATGAACTTGCAGATTCAGTCTACTTTAATAGACAAGATCAAGGAGGCTCAGTTTCAAGACGAAGGCCTGCGAAGCCTCCGAGGACAAGTGCAAGCTGGATTAGTGGAAGATTTCAGAATTCATGAAGATGGATCACTGAGGCATGGCGATAGACTATGTGTACCTCAAGGAGACATAAGAGAAGAAGTTATGCAAGAGGCGCACAGATCGCAATACTCTATACATCCAGGAGCCAACAAGATGTACAAGGACCTGAGGACGCATGTTTGGTGGCATGGCATGAAAAGAGAAGTAGCCAGGTTCGTATCTCGTTGTTTAGTGTGCCAGCAAGTCAAGGCAGAAAGACAAAGACCTGGAGGATTGCTTCAACCACTACCCATTCCGGAGTGGAAGTGGGAACATATCACAATGGATTTTGTTTCCGGACTTCCAAGGACACCTAGTGGAAAGGATGCAATCTGGGTGATAGTAGATAGACTGACCAAGTCTGCACATTTTCTACCTTTCAAAGTGGGACTATCTACAGAAAAGCTGGCAGATTTATATATCAGACACATTGTCCGGCTGCATGGAGTTCCAGTAAGTATTGTCTCCGACCGAGATTCAAGATTCACCTCTCACTTCTGGAAGAGCTTACAAGCCAGCTTGGGGACTCAACTCAAATTCAGCACAGCTTATCATCCCCAAACCGACGGACAATCGGAACGTACAATCCAGACACTTGAGGATATGCTCCGTACATGTGTTCTGGATTTTGGAGGATCCTGGGAAGACTATCTACATCTGGTGGAGTTCTCTTATAATAACAGTTACCAGGCAAGTATTGAGATGACTCCATTTGAAGCTCTGTATGGACGAAGATGTCGTACCCCGCTATCATGGGACGACGTTGGAGAAAGAGCCCTGCTAGGACCAGAGATGGTGATCGATTCAGCTGAGAAGGTAAAGCAAATAAGGGACAGACTTCGAGTGGCTCAAGACAGGCAACGACATTGGGCAAATAGCCACCGAAGGCCCTTGGAATTTGAGGTAATTAAAATTATGAAATTCAAGTCAATTTAAACATTTTGATTATGGAACTAAGACTTGATTATGACTTTGTTAAAGGTTGGAGAACTGGTGTTCTTGAAGATTTCTCCGACACGTGGCACCATTAGGTTCGGAAGGAGTGGAAAACTCAGCCCAAGATTTATTGGACCCTTTGGCATTCAGGAGAAAATCGGAGAAGTGGCATACCGACTGGCATTGCCACCCTCTCTGGATGGAGTACATAACGTCTTCCACGTGTCGCAGCTGAGAAAGTACGTGTCAGACCCCAGCCACATTTTGGATCACTCAGAGCTCGAAGTAGGCCCAAGTTTGACTTACCAAGAGCAACCCGTGGAGATACTGGATCGCTCGGAGAAAGTTCTACGGAACCAGGTCATTTCCCTGGTTCGCGTAGCTTGGAAGCACCATTCTCCCGGCGAATCCACTTGGGAGCGAGAAGACGAGATTAGAGAGCGATACCCCTATCTTTTTGAACCCTGAGGTATATTTTATTTTCCGGCCTTTTTCCTTTTGTCCCATTGTTATTCTTAAATTTCGAGGACGAAATTTTTGTAAGTCGGGTAGGTTGTAAACCCCCTGAATTTTCAAAATTATTAAATCTTGGATTTTTCCCAATTTTATGGAATTTTCTGGGAATTTTTTTGTAATTAAAATCAAGGTTTTCAATTAATAAATGATTTTTAATTGGCAATAAATAATATTAAAATATCATGAAAATAACATTTTTGGGTGTAAAATGGAAAACTGGACTTAGGGTAATTTTTCTGGATTTTTCTGGGCCTCAGAACTATTTTTAAATGCCTAAAAACAATTTTATTAATTAATTAACTATTTATTTATTATTATTATTATTATTATTATTTTTATTTTATTTTATTTTTTCTTTTCCCGGCCCGTTTTGGTCCGGCCCGGCCCAGTAGGCCGAAACCCAGCCCAGCCCAGCCCAGCCAGCCACGGTTAGCGGGTCGGGCGGGTCCGCCAACCCGGAGCCCGCCGCCCGACCCGACCCGGTCCCCTTCTCTCTCCCCCACGATCGACCGGGCGGCCGGATCCCTCGGCCACGACCAGTTCTTCCGCCGCCTCCGCCGGAGGAGGCCACGTTCTCCCCTCGGCCCGCCTTCCCCGGCCACGAACCGTCCCGGCACTACCCTATAAAACCCTCCCCCTTTTCTCCTCCTCCGCCTTATTCCCCTCCCCTAACCCGTCGGAACCCTAGACCGGACCACCCCTCGTTGGCCAGCACCCCAGCCGCCGACCTCCTTTCCCGCCGACCGGAGCCCGCTGCCCACCACTCTCCAGCATCTCCTCCTCCCTCCTCCACCGTCTCCGGCGCCCGACTCCAGCAGCAGCGGCAGCACTCCCCCTTCGAACCGCCTCCGGCCAGCCGTTCCCGGCGCGCCACCCACCACCGGCCGCGTCCCAGCAAGCCGGCGAACCGCCCCCAGCCTCCCCGGCGTTCCTCCGGCCGGTCCGCCGCCGGAAACCCCCAAATCAGCAACCCTAACCCTAGCTTTCCCTGTTCTTCGTGTCGTGTCGGACACGACACGGACACGGAAATTTTCGGATTCTCGAGCCGGTTCAGGTACTCGTATCTTGCACCCTGTATCTCCGTTTTCGATTCTGTAAATTTCTACGCGAAGCCTGTATGACCCTCTCGGTGTCCGGACAAACTGTTCGGGGCATCGCGTCCTGTGGTGATCGCACACCGCGATCCAAAAACAGGAAAAACCAGACCCTGTTTCACCCCGGAACTGAGTGCGCCCCGCCAAACGGGACGACTTGGTCGCGTGCGGTCTTCACAGACACGTGCGCGTCGTCGATACGGACGTGTGAGTTTTCGTGGAAGCTGATTCGGGTGTGCGTGCACACCGGAATCAACGCGTATCCGCGGACATCGTCCCGTATCCGCATTTTCTGCAATTCACCCTAACTTCGTGCACACACGTCAGATCGAGACGAAACTTGCGCCATCGGACTCGTAGCGATACGCTGGTCCTGTGGGTCAAGTTTGGTTCGATTCTGAGAACGTTGACGAAATCGCGTGTCGTGGATCCCACAGGCCCCGCTCGACGGGCGATTTTGTGTTCGGCTCATCGGAATCCAAATCTGGAAGTTCCGCTGGGTTCGTATCAGCGTTCCTGACCTGTTGACACTAAGTTTGGTGAATTTGGAGACCTTTGACCAGGACACGTTTTTCGGTGCAAAACGGGCCCACCGGCGGACCCCGTTTTGACCCGAAACTGCCGTTTTTGCCCTTGTCTCCAAATTGGACCCAAGGACATGCGTTTCTAGCTAATTGACATCTTCTGAGCGTGATGGTAATGTCTATTTCAGCTTTTGGACTCACCTTTGGAATTTTCCCCCGAGAGCCAATATTAATCAGATCCAAACAACAGGCAAGTACCTGCACTTCAAGTTAATCTTTATATATTGTGATAATTAATTCCCTGCCTTACATGTACCCTTGATGATTACACCTAGTGTTAGAAATGCTGGAATTCATGTCTTGAATATTGGAGTTCCTGTCTTGTTTTCATGTCGGGTGGGAGAATACCTAGAAGGCATGTAGTTTACCCTTCCCCTTGTCATGTTTAATAGCTGTTGGTACACGACTGTACCTCAGCCGGATCTCGATTTCCCCTGTTTAATAGCCGTTCATGACGGCCGGATTAGCCTTATAAACCCCTACATGCCAACTATGTATTCTAAAAACAAACACAAGTTCACACAGATAGTTTCTGGTCATGTTATATTTCTTGCTGGCTGTTGTAGTTTCATTTCCTGTTTCATTTATTTCTGTTTTCTCATATACCTGCTTACAGCTTTAACTCTGAGATAATGATGTTCTGTTATGCAGTTTCTCAATATGATATCAAATATTTAATTATCATAAACATTTAGTTTAACCTTGTTGTGCACTGTGTACTTTGCTCCTTTCCTGACTGGATCTGTTGATTTAGGCGATGATGAGGATCTTGCCCCTACTTATTATGGTCCCTATGAGGGGACTGATGATACCTATGAGGAGCCAGAACCCACCCAGGAGACCCCTGCTGCAGAGTAGCTAGTAGTAGCTACCTTTCATTTATATTCTTATCTTATTAATCGGGTTTGTCCCCGATTTCAATTCTGATTTCTGTATTAAACATTTGAATCTGTTGTCACATTTATTTTCAGTTGCAATCTTAAGTTAAATTCTCATTATTATCTTGCCTATGTTATTTGTGAATGAGCTAGTTTAGTAAACCTGGAATTGACCTAGACAGCGTACTACCGCCGACTCTGCGGCGTAGGCTGGACGTACCCACGCACTCGTGTCCGAATTTCCGGGTGCGGGTCGTGACAATCAAATATAAACTTTCTTGGGGTGTACCATTAATAGGATGAAGAGAATAAAACTAGTGATTGTGTGTTACCGAAAAAGTCTTTCTGGCAGACTTGGTGCGCTTTGTAGTAACAAGCAAAGGTTTTTCGAGTATAGGAACTAGAAACTCAGAGTTGAAGTGGTAGAGGTTTCAAAGATAGCGATAAAATAGGAGGAACATGCTTCCTGAGGCATAGCCAAGAGAGTTGTTTCATTTTCCAAAGTATATGTAGGTGCCAACCCTTAATGCCTAAAGGAAGAACCAAGAATATTCTGTAAGAGCATAAATTCCATGATAAACTCCAACCTGCACATTTTAATCAAATCATCTTACACACTTGGAGACTCACCACTTAACATTAAATGATAAACAATTAGCAGAGAACATGTTGATCATATGAGAATCTATATTATTCAATAGTGCACAAGAAAACCTAGTTTCCAATCCTTCAACCTTTTCTGTTATCATACTATGGTAAATGACAAGATACTGTCCAACAAAAGAGTGAAGTCTGGAGATGGAGAGGAGAAGGGGAAGTAGGAGGAGAGAGAATATGAGAAAGGAGATTGCAAGGGCCTTCAACCCTAGGTTGCATCTCATGTCTATCTATATTGATATGCAATACACTCACAATTACTATTATACCCTCATATGAAAAATAACAAAATAAAATAACTCTAACACCCTCCCTCAAGCAGGAGCATATAGATCAGACATGCCCAGCTTGCTACATAAATCAGAAAATGGACCACGAGCAAGTGGTTTGGTGAGGATATCACCTAATTGATCCTCTGACCGAACATAAGGAGTGACAATCTGTTTCTTCAGCAACAAATCACGAATAAATGACAATCCACCTCGATATGCTTTGTGCGCTCATGAAACACCGGATTACTTGCGATAAACATTGCCGACTGATTATCACAATACATCTCCATCGGAATAGGAATCATGATTCCTATTTCATGAAGAAGAGACTGCACCCACATCATCTCAGAAGCTGTATGAGCCATCGCACGGTACTCGGCCTCTGCACTAGAACGAGCCACAACATTCTGCTTCTTACTACGCCACGTGACAAGATTGCCACCCACAAACGTACAATAGCCAGAAGTAGACCTCCTATCACTGCGACTGCCTGCCCAATCAGCATCACTGAACCCAGTCACCGTAAGCAACTGGGAAGGTTTGTACAACAAACCCTTTCCAGGTGCACCCTTCAAGTATCGAAGAATGCGAGAGATAGCCTCCCAATGTGGTTGCCGAGGGGCATGCATAAACTGACTAACTACTCCAACTGCATATGTGATGTCTGGTCGAGTAACAGTAAGATATATAAGTTTGCCAACCAAACGTCTATAATATCCAACATCCTCAAATAACTCTCCCCTGTCAGCATCAAGCTTGTCATGATAATCCATAGGAGTCTCAACTGGCCGACACTCCAACATCCCAGTCTCGGAGAGCAAGTCTAGAACATACTTGCGTTGTGACAGATATACACCTTTCTTAGATCGAGCAACCTCGATTCCAAGAAAATATCGAAGAAGACCCAAATCCTTAGTATAAAACTGACGACTAAGGTAAGCCATCAAGTCCACAATTCCAGCATGATCACTCCCAGATATAATGATATCATCAACATAAACAATCAACACGATAATACCTGCTGAGGAAGAATGGCAAAATACTGAATGATCTGATGTGGTACGCCGAAAGCCATACTGAATGAGAACTGAACTGAACTTGTCAAACCAAGCACGAGGTGACTGTTTCAGTCCATATAATGCTTTCTTCAATCGACATAAGAGTCTTTTATTTTCTGCTACAACATATCCCGGTGGTTGATCCATATAAACCTCCTCATGTAAGTCACCATGCAAGAAAGCATTCTTTATGTCCAGCTGATATATCGGCCATTGGTGATTAACCGCCACAGAAATAAGAATCCGAACTGAATTCAGCCGAGCCACTGGAGAGAAAGTCTCCATATAATCCACGCCATATGTCTGAGTATACCCTTTGGCAACCAACCGTGCCTAGAGGCGCTCAACAGAACCATCAGGGTGATACTTAACAGTGTACACCCATCTACAACCAACTGTTTGTTTTCCAACAGGAAGTGATGTAAGCTCCCAAGTCTGATTTTGATGTAAAGCATACATCTCCTCATCCATTGCACTTTTCCAACCAGAAGATGACATAGCCTGCTTGTAAGTTTTGGGAATAAAAGTAGAAGACAATGAAACAACAAATGCATGAAAAGATAATGAAGCACGGTGTAATGAAACATAGTTAGAAATGGGATGCTTATTCTTTGTGGTACAAAGGCGTTGTCTTTTTCTGAGAGCAATAGGAAGATCATCTGGATCTGTGGTGATGGGAGCAGAAACCTCAGGCACCGAAGATGATTGGTTGAAGGCTGAATTTTGCAGAACCACTGGCCTGTCCTTGCATCTCTGATAAACCTGTAAATGGGGAATGGAGACAGAAATTGATTCAGGAATGACCGGAAGTTGTATGGAAGATATCAAATCTGTTGTAAAAGGAATACAACGGTCTCCTGAAGGAAAGAAAGGGGTAGACTCGAAGAATGTAACATCCGCACTGACATAATATTTGCGTGACTGTGGACTATAACAACGATAACCTTTTTGAGTACGGGGATAACCAAGAAATACACACTTCAGAGATCTAGGAGCCAACTTATCTCGATTAGGTTCTAAGTTATGAATAAAAGCGACACACCCAAACACTCGAGGAGATAAGGAAAAGGGTGCGACATCTGTATGTAATATGGTAAATGGAACTTTATTATTTAATACAGATGATGGCATGCGATTAATAAGATAACATGCAGTAAGAACGGCATCTGCCCAATACTGTTTAGGGACATGCATATTGAACATGAGAGGTGTAGACACAACTGGTTTGATGAATCATACCACGATCAACACAGAAACTGTTCACAGAAGATTGAGTATACTCCAAAGCATTATCAGAACGCAGAATTTTGATACGTTTATTAAACTGAACATAGACTTCATTATAAAAGACAGATAACACATTTGGAAACACAGATCTTGCTTTCATTAAATAACACCAAGTCATTCTGGAATAATCATCAATAAAAATAACAAAATACTGAAATCCTTTCGGACTTTTGACTCTAGACGGACCCCAAATATCATAATGAACAAGATCAAAAGACTCTAATTGACGACTCTCACTACGACGAGGAAAGGAACTACGGTGATGCTTGCCTAACTGACAAGCCTCACATTCAAGACTAGAAATATGACTCAAACTAGGAACAACTTGACGCAACTTAGCCAAAGACGGATGTCCCAAACGATAATGCCACTGCAACGGAGAAGTAGAAACAGAAGTGAAGGCTTTTCCAGGTAGATCCAAGTAGTACAGTCCATCTTTTTCATGCCCCGAACCAATCATCTTCTTCGTCCTGAGGTCCTGAAAAACACACGAATTTGGAAAAAATGTCACAGAACATTGAAGAGATTTGGTTAACTGGCTCACAGATAACAAATTAAATAAAAAATTAGGCACATATAATGAATCAAATAATGATAGTGATTGAGTAGGGTGAATGACACATTTCCCAAGCACAGGACGAGTAGATCCATCAGCCAAGATAATATTATGTTTCATGGAACTACGATTATGAAAGATAGATGTTATACCAGACATGTGAGAGCTTGCTCCTGAGTCGATGACCCAAGAGGTGGATGGTGACTGGGTTGCCACAAAAGCAGGATTACCTATATGTGCCATGGTTGCAGTAGGTTGGGAGGTGGTACTAGCAAGCGCGTTCAACTTCTGGAGGATTTGTTGAAATGGAGATGAGGTATCGAACGTTGAAGTCTGATTGAAACCCGAAGTATCATCTCTGGGAGCAGAAGTGGTGACCTGGGACTGCATATTTTCAGCATGCACTTGATGTGCATATTCTGGTTTGCCCCACTTGTCCCAACAGTAGTCTTCTACATGACCGAGCATTCCACAATAGTTACACTTCCGTGGTTGACCACGGCCACCACCACCACCGCGGCCACCACCACGACCATTGTCTCTACCACCACGGCCTCCTCGACCAAAACTACGACCACCATCTCTACCGCCACGTCCACTACCACGTCCACCACCACGACCAACAACACTAGAAACTAGGACAGAAGAGTCAGTACTCGGCACCACAGAACTCTGTCCCAGAAAGGAACGATTGAGACGGGAGAAAATATCTGCCACCGTAGGTAACTGCTCTCCAGCAAGGATTTGAGCTTTATAAGGTTCGAGCGCAGGATCCAAGCCGGCTAGGATAAGTGAAACATGAAACTCTTCCTTCTGTCTGCGAGCTTCCTTCAAATCAGTAGTAAGAGGATGATATTGAAGCAGTTCCTCCCACAAAGCCTTCTTTGAAGCCAGATATTCATTCACAGGCTTCCCATTTTGCTTTGTATTGAACAATAACTCGTACAACTCATAGATACGGGCAACGTTTCGCTTCTGCGAATATGATTCTTCTAGAGATGCCCAAATCTGTTTGCTTGATTTACACCACTGAACATTAGCAGCGATATGTGGTTTCATACTATGCCACAACCACGACATAACGTATGCATCTGCACTCATCCAATCTTCATACTCAGCGGAAGTTTCAGGTAGGGGTTCTTCCGTCAAAAACTTCAACTTCTTCTTCGCCCTTAACACCACTTTGATAGACTTGGACCAGGCAAGATAGTCCGCACCATTGAGTTTCACCGCTGTAATCGACTTTCCCAATTCATCATTATGAATAACAGTAAAAGGAGAACCACCTCCGCTACCACCACCACTATTAATCTCGCTAGAAGATTCGGTCCCCACCATACTTGCAGATGCAACAGAAAGACGAGATCTTTGAAACCCTAGATCTCACAACGAACCTCAACCGAAGACGAATAACCAACGAAGATCTGTAGAAACCCTAGATCTCATAAACGAACCACGAACGACCACGAACAACGAACGACGAACGGCAAATCATGAAAAGTAGACGAAAAACAGTTCGATCGGCCCTGTCGTGGATGGGATGTACAGTACTTACAAATATATGCTCTGATACCAAGTGAAGTCTGGAGATGGAGAGGAGAAGGGGAAGTAGGAGGAGAGAGAATATGAGAAAGGAGATTGCAAGGACCTTAAACCCTAGGTTGCATCTCATGTCTATTTATATTAATATGCAATACACTCACAATTACTATTATACCCTCATATGAAAAATAACAAAATAAAATAACTCTAACAAAAAGTTTATCAATGAGGTTGTTCTCTCTGTGGACAATAACCTTTTTCCCCAAACAGAGCCAAATAGACACCTATCTACAATATAAGACTTATCTTGTTTAGATTAGCAATAATTTAATTCAATGAGATTTGAGAAAGTGGTTTCATCATTTTATGCATATTAGACATGGCTAGTCTACTAGACCAAATATTTATCATTATCTTTGAATTTGGATAAGATATAACAAGGTTCAATTACTGTCCACCTTTGTACCCTTGGTTTTATGGTTGGAAACAAAATGTTGAAATTAGCAGACAAGATTCCAGTGTTCCCCATGATCGAAGGATCACTGTGGTCTCATATGTGTTATGTCACCTTGGCAGTAATATTTTCTTTAACTGCAGTCGACATGTTGGTCACCTAGTGACAGTGAAAAGTAACACACCTGCATGGGATGCAAAAATCTCCCATCTTAAAATATCATTAGTTCAAGAGAATTTTCCACACCAAAATGACATTTTCTTTCGGTACATTCCACGCCAAAATGACATCGCTCAATACATGCAAAGAGATTCCTTTCATGTAATTAACATTGATACCAAATGTGTCCTCCTTTAAGTCAATCGGTCTGGGTCTGGGTTTGGGTCGACCTATTGTTTCGATCCATGAAATAAAGGGTAAACTTATTATGGTAGTAACCTAATTTTTATGGTCGATGGAGGCACGATTCATAGCAGTGCAACAAGCCAGAGATGAGGAGGTGAGGATGGAGGCAACACGGATGACAAAGAGGAGGAGGCGACCGTGTGAGGGACGCGTGTGGAACGACAGGGGTCTGGGAAGAGGAGAATGAGTTCAAGGAGGTGGTTGTGGATGGGAATTAGGGTTACATTTATGCAAGGAAGAATAAGAGAGGAAGGAGGTGACGATGGAGTGGAAATTAGGGTTAGGTTTAGGTGAAGATGGAAAGAGGAAGGAGAGAGGTGGCAATGCCAGAATTAGAGTTAGGTGTAGGTTTTTTGTCTGGTTGGAATCGGGATGGATAAGGTAAAAAGATGGGCCGATTGCAACGACTTGACTGTTTTAAACCCATGATCATGAGTCTCTCTAGTTATGACTAACCAAAGGAGCATTTCTAGCAAGACATCTTTTGGAATTGTAGCCATGAAAATGGCATGCATGACACTGCTTATAATTGTTAGTTTCTAAGGTGCAGAATAAATGCATGTCCCTTTGTAACAAAACTGTTTCTAATCAAATAGGTTAACCATATATATACATCAGATTTTGAAGTTTGTTGCATGTTAACCTGGCATTTAGCCCTAAATCTGCACTATGGCTGCAACTTAACTCAGAAAAACTACTGTCTAATATAATGTCTGGAAATGTACTCTCAAGCCTTACTCCAGGAAATTGGTGATTTCCCACATCCCATGTGCATCAGCATTTTTTTTATTATTTGAATCCTGCATGTGACAAGGTTAACAAACATTATTTCTCCCTCAATGATTCAATCCAATTCTTTGTCCCATTCAAATAGAGAATATCAACTTGTCTCTCCTTTTTTTCATCATTTCTCCCCATCTCAAACTTATGTATATGCTGAGAGAATTTTTCGTCTCATCTTGATTTTCTGCTAGTTCATGCTCCAGCGAGTTGATCTTGAACCCAGATAATAAAAAACAATCTCATCCCGCTGCCTAGCGCCTAGTCGGCAGCCTAGATCTAGGTGGTTCAAAAATTATTATAAAAAAAAAAAACTACTGAAAATTGTAGAAAACCCCAAAACATGCATTGGGGGGGGGGGGGGGGGGGGGGGGGTTCTAGAACAGTGATCTCATCATCTCGATATTCCACTTTCCTTAGATCATCGTTTCAGAAGACCTGGTCCATAAGAGTTCTTACAGTAAACTAAGACAATCCAGCATGTTGTATTATCCTTTTAACTGCCACGTGCATCTAAAGCTCATCTATGGGCCTCTCAAACCCATCAAAAATGAAACTGGATAGGAGCACCATTCACTGGTCAGTTCTTCTAATAGGTCACTTTGGGTAATGTACCATAGTACCACTGCAAATCATCAGTTTGCAAATGCAGAAGCCATGATACTTTACATGGATCCATTGAGGTTGCTATGCTAACTTTATTGGGGCTCTCTATTAGTCAGGTAATTTGTTGTCAACTGCATGGATAGTCTGATTTATATCATCAAAACTTCATGCACAATCCAGCTTAAATGTAAAGAGAAGTATTTAAAAAGTATAATTTTAATTAATGATGGTGTATTACAGCTCATACATGCATGCATAGTGTCCTCTTGTGTTCTTCTTTTATTATTATCAATAAATGCTATATATGGGTTGGCAATTTGGTTTGTGTGGTTGTCCACCCACTGTATAGAAAATTTGGACCAGGTATAAATCTTGTGAGAATATATATATTCACGCCTGACAAATGTCAAGCAAAAACATAAAAGGAACCCCTGAAAAAACTATGCAGATGGGCATAAGCAAATAGTTAACATCTAAATTGAAAAAATAACTCCAGAAATTAAAGAAAAATTCCTCACAAGTCACGACTTTAAGTAAAACCGTATCAACTTACCTCAGCATCATGTTATCCTCGTATTAAATAAAAAATGCAATTCAATAATAAAAACATTTTTAATTTTGAAGTACTCTGTATATGCGCTAGATTGATAAGTTTCTAAAATGAAAAGATTGCACATTTTGCCTATTAGCATCTTACCATTATGACAAGGCCACCAAAACATAAGCATCCACTCATTGATAAACTTAGAAATCTAAGATCCCTGCTAGCCTGCACGTATAAATGAAGCATAAAAGTATTAATATTAACAGTATTAGATGTGTGTTGCTTATCTTCAATAGCACCTCCAAAAGCAAAAAAAAAAAATCAAATTTCAAAGATCAGTTAAAAATCTGTGGCCATATAAACAAACTTGTTATGGTTTCATAAAACCAACCCAATCTGGTTGTTTATCTCAAACAAAATAAATACAAATCATTCTGGTTATTAATTGCTAAATTACAACCAGGCATAAGTCCTACTGATGTCACTAGATTAGGCTACAGTCCCCACTTTCCCCGCAAAGAGAAAATAAGGAGATACATGGAAAATAAGAAAAAGGGGGACACAAAGAAAAAGGTAAAAAAGGAAAAGTAATAAACTTCTCATTTGGACTTGGAGATATGTGTTAATTAAGGCGAAGGCAAAGTGGAAGAGGAAAAGAAAAGAAAAGAAGGGATAGGACAATCATGAGACAAATATTATTTTCTCCTATACCTCTACATATCAAGGTTCCTACTATCGGTATTGGACCCTTCCTATGAGTATCGGTATTGGCAGTTTCGGATCGGAGTATCAAAAAAAATTTCGTATTGGAAAGCAAATAATTATTAATAAATTATTAAAAATTTAGATTTTTTTATACATTTAGGCATAATTTTAAGTATTTCATATGTTGTTTCTTAGTAGTTTTGAAATTGAATGAAATAGTAGTCACCATTGCCAATTGGTTTACCTGCGATACAAGTTTTCTTCTTTTGCATGCTTTGACAACCTTGCTATGCTTTTACACCATTGTTAATTGGTCTTTTCCGTTCAATTTTTTTTTTTTTTTGCCGAATTGACCGAAAAAAGATCCCCAATGTCAGTTATCGGTCGGTATCGAACCAGGACATACCAAACCGTATCTGACCGGTATCGGCCGATACCGCAAACTATGCTACATATCTTGGTCCTACATGAAGGATATGCTAGAAACAGTAGGCGAATGTTAAATAACATGAATGCAAATAACATTCAAGTTGATATTGCAATTTATGCGAAATTTAACTTTTAAATTATGTATTTTTAAAATACTTCATAAACAACACGTTAATATCACGTTTAGTTAAGGATTCACAATCATGAGAAGCAAGCCCTATCCATCAATTTTGGGCAATGAACAAATTCAGAAGACTGTATAAGCCAAGTAAATGCGAATATATTCTGCACCAGAAATATTTAAGGTTTGGAGAATAAACAAAGACAAAATTATGAGGGAGGGAGGAAGATCAGGTGTTTGGCTGAGTGGCCAAAGATGTCCGGCAGTACCTTGGTAACACAGGTTTTTGGCCCAAGAAAGGATGTTGGTTTATTGTATCTTGATACTGACTATTGGGAATGAGTGGTGAAGCACTTGAAAATAGACAACATCATTAGGCCTATATCTGTTTACTCCCATGCTTATTAGAAGTTAAGCAAGCGGGTACTTGGAATATGGATTGCTCCTGACATGAATGTAAGTAGTGATGTGGGGGACTTGGCACTAAAAGAAACCTTTCCCGCCATGAGCAACAATATGTTTTGAGACCACAAAACCAAGGTTGTGAAAAGTGCTAGGCGCTAGTCAGGCGGGCACCCACCGCCTAGCGCCTAGCCCTCCTAGGCGGCCGCCTAGATCTAGGTAGTTCAAAAATTAATAAATAAAACTCAAAAAACCTATTGAAAATTGCAGAAAAAGTCCATAAAATCCCAAACACATGCATAGTCGGACGTCGGGGGGATTAGGCGGGCGCCTAGGCGAGCACCGGGCGGGCACCGGGCGCCTAGTGCCTAGGTGCCGCCTAGACCACCTTTTAGAACAGTGCACAAAACAAAATTGTACTCTTCTAAAGGGGAACCAAATCATAGTTGGACTTCCTATCTATGTAGCCTACAGCTTTTACTTCCATTTTCAATCCAAAGAAAAATCAGCTTGAGGATCTTAACTTAGGTTGTGGAGTTGAAATCTCTTCATGTTTGGAAGAAACTTTCCTGCGGTTCTATGGCAATTTCTTAAATT
The DNA here is from genome assembly GCA_036927795.1 of Iris macrosiphon. Taxonomy (NCBI): domain Eukaryota; kingdom Viridiplantae; phylum Streptophyta; class Magnoliopsida; order Asparagales; family Iridaceae; genus Iris; species Iris macrosiphon. The sequence goes on along the minus strand of JAYESA010001228.1, from coordinate 11,925 downwards.
TTATTCATTTGGTGCCATTTTCATATTATTGGTAGATTTAGATTAATTTATTTTATGCTTTAACTCAGATTTGCATGTTGTGATTCTCAATCCCCGCAGCTGTGATTTTAGGTTGTTACATTCCATGGAATTCCTCAGTTTTACTGTTGTAGTGCTCAATCTCTATAATGCTGGTTTGAGAACCATCAGTAGTCCTCTGCTGATCAGAATGCAATGGTATTTAGGATGTTAATGTATCTACTGATAGTTGCATAAGCCTCAGGATTGGACCCACATAGTGGAGACATCCTGCTTTGTTTGGTAAACAGTTTAATCCCAAAAATATTTCCTAATTCCTACACAACCAATATATTAGGATATTTATTAACACACACATTAGTTTATCCACTTAGCAGCTTTCTTCTACTTATACTCTTACTTAATATGAGTTAAAGTAATGTCAGTTAATGCACAAGTGTATGTATTATGTCCAGCCACAAAGAATGTTAATTAAAATGACAACTGTCTGCTAATAAGTACCTAAAAATACTATATTTCATGATTGCTTCACTTTCACTTTCCCGACACTGCCCTGAAAAACCTCCTTGCCCGAGTACTCACTTCGCTCGCCTTCTTAACCCTATCTATTAATGAACATTGTCTACTATAACAATGAGATTGGTATAAATATCTAAAAGTATATATCTGGAATGTATAAATGTATAACATAAATATTTCTGTGTAAAACATTTGACAGAAGAAGAAAATTTGTAGTGAATAGACAAATATTACCAGCAACGTCCCTTCGAGACTATGTGTTGAAGGGGTAACCACCAATGCAATAAAATATGGCAGCAGCACTTTGTGCATCTGTGTGAATAAATATTAGCTGAGAGATCGTAGATAAAGTTATAATAAGTCTATGAGTTTCTTAAAGAGAATGGAACCTGCAATTACAATTAATTTATTATATCCACCACAAAAACAGAGACTACAAGTGAAGGTTAAATATTTGGATACAAATACAGCTCGAAACTATTGATTGACATTAATGTAAAAGATGCAAAAAGTATCAAAAATAATATAGAAATAAAGGTTCACCTCAACTATTTAACGTGAAAACGAAATTAATTCATGAAAATCATGTTGTAGTTTCACTTTTCACTTTGTGTATTACAAATTTACAACATCACTTCCCTAGCTGATTCCAAATATTTGGCAGCTTGACAAGTTACCTACAGTTAATCATTATTCAGTAACTTACAATTTTTAAATCTCACTAGATATGCATTTGCTTGCAAGTTTGACAAATTGATGCAGGAAATATATTAAGAAAATTGTGAGCAAAATCATTTGAGTGCATCTTAATAGAGAATTTAAACACAAATTCTACCAACACGCACTTCTGTTTACTGGTATATGAGTGCCAGGAGTTAAGCAGCTATACACAAATTATGTGCATTAGTTGTGCCATAAATCCACATCTTTCAACCTCTCCATGTACCAAAACCAATTTGATCAACAGATATTTACCATCTTCTTGTTGAAGATTGCACTTCCTCAATTAATGTTGTAGTTAAACTTGCAAGAATATCCTATAGAATCTCCAAATTGAGCTGCATTGGGAAGATTAGAGGGGGGCAGTCTCTAGGGTCCACATGGAAATCAATCAAATTAAATATTATTTTGACTCAAGTAGCAGTGCCTGGCTACAATCAAGCATGCATCACATTTGACTCATGCCGGACAAGGCAATAGCATGCCCAGATTGAGATGAAGATAATACGAAATAACCACATTCTTAGGCACGTCGGGCTGCACCTGCATAGGTGACAAAGCGGTTTGATCACATCAATCTGGAATAAGTTACTCGAATATATATATATATATATATATATATATATATATATGGAAAAAAAGAATATTAGCCATAGGCTCATATTCCTACATGAGCCAATGCACATGTGGACCAATAAGAATGGAGTGTACTAGTGCACATGGGTGCACATATAGGAATACATTTCTATTGGTCCACATGTACATGGTTCATATAGGAATATGAGCCTATGGCTCATATCCCGTTTACCATATATATATATATATATATATATATATATATATAACTGGTCGGTGATAAGCTAAAAGTGGTTCTTTGGGTTATTGGATGTGGGGTTTAGAACATTAATGACATACTTCAAATTGCACGAGGCTGCCAGCAACTTTTCTCAGAATGTTTACTACGTTCAAATGGACACAACCAAAAACATGTTGACTAGATATTAGGATTCACGTCTATAGCAGCACAAATTTGAAAGTATGGACAGGTTAATCAACAAATGAGCGATTGCATTAAAAAGGCATGGAGTCCATTCACAAATATCAGTACATGTACTGTTGCCAGGATACCAAGGAATTTGTCTTGGGATCTAATGAGTTTAGTATTTAAGAACTCAGGCATAGCTCAGTGTTTTGCAGCATTTTGAAGGGTTAACTAATATCATAAATATATAAAAAATTGATACAACATTATGTGCTATGACCAATGTCCTTTAACTCCTGTCAATCGGCTTCCACTTTCTATAGACGCCTGAATTATCCACTGCATTTCATGTTTGAAGCTACCTTCACTATTCTCACACTTAAACCTGCACGTACAATGATAAGAAACATACATATTGTGATGATAGTTGTAATCATCCTACAGAAGTATATCATGCCATTATCTATTAGGACAATTTTCTAGGAGAAGTTTTAGTTCATAACCACCTACTATAATTTTATGCTGAATCGGATCATAATTTATCATTCTTATCCAACTTGACACTAATTTCCTTGTATTGCCTCAATGGTAGACAACACTTAATTTATGGTGATGCTTTTAGAAAGAGAATGTTTTCCAATACAATCGATATGTAAACTGGATGAGAAACCAAAGAAAAGTTCCATAGAAAGTTGCCATTAAGTTAATGAGAACAATGTTCAAGAAACAATCAGGATACAACTATACCTCTCCAGTGACCAAGCTGTCAGCTGTGAAGAGGGAGGGGAATAACCAGGGAACTGATGTTCCAATAGCTCCTAATAATATTCCACTGATAGCTCCAATAACAACAAGTGACTTTAACAACATCCTTGCCTAATTAAGATGACACCTTTCAGTATATGATACACGAAATAAAAGTTTAAGAAAACTTCGTTTACATGACTGATTTATTACAAAATTAACAAATACATCTCAGAAAATAAGTTATCTTGGGAACTGGAATGTTCTGTGTAAAGCAGAACCACAGCTCAGTAGAAATTACATGCTACTACTAAATTTGCCCTGTAATAGTTCATTGTAAACTGGTGTGTATATAGTATATGATTATTTTCAGACAGAGAGAAAGTTATTGTTGAAATTAGTTGATTATTTTATTGATTGTCTCATTGGCATTATATAGCCTTACAGTCATTAATACAATGATCTCAATCATTATGACAATAATCTCATAATGGAATATCCTGTGACATATTCTGGCATCCCAAATATGTCCTCAGAATATTCCCATGTGCTTATACTATACTTAAATATGACACCCAACATACCATATCAACACCCAACATACCATATCAACACTCCCCCTCAAGATGGGTGAAAGATATTCACTAAGCCCATCTTGTCACATCCTCTAATCATGCTCACTGAGGCGAGTCCCTTGGTTAGTCCATCTGCTACTTGATCCCTGGTTGGAACATGGCCAAGCTCCAGTAATCCCCTATCCAACTTCTCTTTGATGAAGAATCTATCAATCTCGATGTGTTTGGTCCTGTCATGCTGTACTGGATTGTTGGCGATACTAATAGCTGACTGATTGTCACACCACAGCTTCATCTTGGCTCCTTGATCCAGCTTCAGCTCCACCAGCATATTCTTCAACCATAGCAGCTCTGCAACTCCCAAGGCCATAGCTCTGTACTCTGCTTCAGCTGTCGATCTGGCCACCACAGACTGCTTCTTACTCCTCCAGGAGACCAAGTTACCTCCTACAAATATGCAATATCCCGAGGTAGACCTCCTGTCATCAGCACAACTAGCCCAGTCAGAATCACAGTAGCCCTCGATGCTCACGTGATTGTTCTTCCTGAATATTAGTCCCTTCCCGGGAGCACCTTTCAAGTACCTCAGAATCTGGTACACTGCATCCATATGACCCTTCCGTGGGTCATGCATGTAGCGGCTCACCACACTTACTGCAAAGCAGATATCAGGACGTGTGTGGCTCAAATAGATCAACTTGCCAACCAATCTCTGGTATCTGTCCCGATCAACTGGTTCTCCAGCCTCAGCATCAATCTTGAACCTCTGATCTATTGGTGTCGCTGTAGGTTTGCACCCCAACATCCCAGTTTCTGTGAGAAGGTCCAGTGCATACTTCCTTTGAGAGAGAACAATCCCCTCTGCTTCTCGAGCAATCTCAATCCCAAGGAAGTACCGAAGAAGGCCGAGATCCTTCACCTCGAATTCCTTGCCAAGCTTTCCTTTGAGTTGGGCGATCTCCTGCTCATCATCTCCTGTGATAATCATATCGTCCACATACACCGCAAGCATGGTGATGTGGCCTCCACTCCGACGGAAGAACACAGTATGATCAGCATTGATCTGCTGATATCCCATCCCTATCATCGCCCTTCTGAATCTGTCAAACCACGCTCGAGGAGACTACTTCAGTCCATAGAGGGACTTCTTCAACCTGCAGACCTTGCCCACTGTCTGATTAGTGCTAAATCCTGGTGGTATCTCCATGTACACCTCCTCCACTAGATCTCCGTAAAGAAACGCATTCTTCACATCCAGTTGGTGTAGCTTCCATCCACCATTCGCTGCCAGAGAGATCAGAGTCCCGACAGTGCTCATCTTTGCAACTGGTGCAAAGGTCTCGTCATAGTCGATGTCGTACGTCTGACTGTATCCTTTGGCTACTAGTGGAGCTTTGTAGCGCTCAACCTGTCCATCTGGGTTCTGCTTCACGGTAAAGACCCACTTGCATCCAACTGCTCTCTTCCCCTCTGGCAGTCTCACAAGCTTCCAAGTGTGGTTCTTCTCCAGAGCTCCCAACTCCTCGTGCATTGCCGCTTTCCACTTTGGATCGTTCTTGGCAACCTGCCAATTGTTAGGTACAGTAATACTATCCAAAGATGCTATAAATGCTCCATGAGAAGAAGAGATATGGTCATAAGAAACAAACTGAGCAATATCCCAACCATATCTGTTTGGAGGATTTCCTGCATTGCTGCGATTGGTCCTCCGTACAGATAGTGGTGTGGAAGGAGTATAAGTAGGAGAAATGATATCTTGTGAAGGAGGGGGTATCACCTGAAAGGGGGTTGGTGTCGGTGCCTCAGGAGTTGGGACGAACGCAGGCAAGGGACTTGGCACTGGCACTGTCGGTACTGGTCCTGCAATTTGCTCTCTCTCCTGCTGTAGGTAAGTAACTCTCCCTGAGCCGTAGGCCTAACACATTTACCTTCTTGTCCCTTCTCTGTGCCTCTATGCCAAACTTCTAAATCGGTTACCACCAAGTTCTCCATCTCCCCCTCTTGCCTAATACTGGCAGTATTAGGCGTGTTGTGTGAAGTTCCGTCCTTGCGGTAATATGGCTCATGCTCCCGAAAGTGGACATCCATACTGACAAACTTCTTCTTCTCTACTGGACTCCAGCACACATACCCCTTCTGGGTCGCCGAGTAGCCTACGAAGATGCATTTGACCGCTCTAGGGTCAAGTTTCCCAACTGATGGCCTGTTGTCCTTCACAAAACACACACACCCAAACACCTTAAGTGGGAGTATCCCACTATTATTGCCTTGCAATACCTCACATGGGGACTTTCATCCGAGGACCTTCGAGGGCATCCTGTTGATGAGTTGAGCTGCTGTCAACACTGCATGCCCCCACAGACTCTGTGGGACATTCATGTCGATCATCATACTTCTTGCGACCTCCAGAAGGTCTGTTTTTCCTTTCTGCAACTCCATTTTGTGCTGGTGTGTATGCACAGGTGGTCTGATGCTGTATTCCGTATGTTGACAAGTATTCTGCAAGCGTCCTGTTGGTATACTCCGTTGTCAGACCTCAGTACCTTCACAACTGCTTTGTACTGAGTCTGGACATGCTTATGGAAATCCCGAAAACAAGCAGGTACATCATTCTTATTTTTCATCAAATATAACCAGGTAACACGAGAGGCACACTCAATGAAAGAAACAAAGTACTTATAACCATTCATAGTGTTAGTAGCACATGGACCCCAGACATCAGAATGTACTACCTCAAAAGCAAAAGTGCTCCTATGACCCGTGCCAACATATGAGCTCCTAGTAAGTTTTCCTAACTCGCACGCATCACATACTAATTTCTCTTTATTTGTTTTTACATAAATCTCTGGATACAACTTACTTAGAGTATCAAAGGAAGAATGTCCCATCCTCCGATGATGGAGTATCAAGGTATCCTCAGTCGTCTGCTGCAATCCTTCCATGCCAGCCTTCTCTGCCATAGATACCAATGTTGAGTCCAGTCCTTCTCGATCTAGGTACCACAGTCCCTCATGCCAAGTGCCAGTCCCAAGTCTTCGTCCTGTCCCTTTCTCCTGGAAGGTCACCTTAGGAATATCAAAAGAAACAATGCATTTAAGTTGGAGGATTATAGAACTAATGGACAAGAGACTGACTGGAAAGGATGGAGCATGTAAAACATTGGATAATCTTACTGAACCTGTACAATTAACAGTACCCTTACCGACCACTGGCTGGAAAGTGCCATCAGCTGTCTGAATGCTGTCTGCTGATGCTAGGTGAGTGTAGGAAGAAAACTCACTAGCATTCCCCGTCACATGTCGAGATGCTCCCGAGTCGATAATCCAGTCTTCTGATGGATGGGCATACATGGCAGCGTTGCCCCTAACAAAGAATGAGGTGGACGCCTCCTCTGTTCTACTCCTCATGTCTTCCAGTGCCTGGTCCTCCACAGTAAAGGTGCCATCAGCTTCTCCGTTCCCTTCTGATATCAGGAGGTTCGCCCGATAACCTCCTCGGCCGCCTCGTCCACCCCCTCGACCACGACCACGTCCTCCATTATATCCTCGTCCGCCGAACGGTCCTCGTCCACCACCTAAATCTCCCTCCCTAGGTGGTTTGGTACAAGCATACCGATGATGACCCATCTCCCCACAGTTGTAGCACTGCCGGTTATGCTGCCAGGGCTCTCCCTTAGATCCTGTGTTACCTGAGCTGGTGATCGCTAGTGCTGACTTTGCTTCGGGGGGACCACATGTCCCGGCTTGCAGCCTGATGCGTGTTTCCTCCTGGATCATGGCTGAGATAGCCTCCTCAAGACTAGGGATCTTTGGTTGGGCTAGAAGTAGGGCCGTCCTCTGTGCGAAAGCTGCAGTCAGCCCTTTGAGGAACTTCATCGTCCTCTCCTGCAGACACACCTGTCTCTCCTTACACTTAGGGTCCCCGCAGCTCGCCCGATCTGAGGAATGATCATAATCCAACCACAGACGCTCCAACTCCGTGGCATACTCCTGCACCGTCTTCTCTCCCTGTACGGTGTCATCAATCTCCCCCTTTATCTGGAAGACCCGTAAGTTGTTCCCCACACCATCATAGGTCATTCTCAACTTCTCCCACACATCTTTCACCATCTCAATACCGTCTACTGTGGCAGCAATAGACTGGACTAAGGAGTTGAGAAGCCAGATGTAGATCACCATATGAGTGGACTTCCACTCATCGCGTCCTGTCGAGCCCTCGTCCGGCTCTGTCGTCTCGCCCGTCAAGAACCCCTCCATGTTTTTTCCTGCGAGGGTTCTTCTCACCCGCCGTGACCAACTCAGATAGGTGGCTGGTCCATCTAATTTCAGATCGATGGAGGGAAGCTTCAACTCCGGCGACGTTCGTGTCGTGTTCTCACCAGCCGACATCGTCAACAACTTCATCAACGTCGCCACCTCTGCAGAATCTAGCTTCTTGATGATCTCCTCCATCGATGCGTCGTCTATCCAATCACGTCACGTCCGCTCCACGACTCACGCTCGTCCTCGTCGTCCGCTCCTAGATCCGAACATGTCCCCCCTTTTTTCAGATCTAGGCATCCCTATTAGGCGTTGTCTCGTGCTGGTGCGGAGGAGGCGGCAGCACGCATGTCACAGCCGCCGTCGCAGCAGCAGCAGCAATCGCAGCAGCCGCAGCAGCAGTAGTAGCCGTAGCGGGACGGGGCAGCAACAGCGAAGGGCGGCCTGCGAAGGGCGGAGAAGAGAAGGGGGGCGTGGAAGAGTTCGGTGGAGGAGATCTAGGAAATCCTCCTGTGGGTTTGTGGAAGCTTGGTGACGGCTAGGGTTTGTGGAAACTTGGCTTTGATACCATGTTGAAATTAGTTGATTATTTTATTGATTGTCTCATTGGCATTATATAGCCTTACAGTCATTAATACAATGATCTCAATCATTATGACAATAATCTCATAATGGAATATCCTGTGACATTCTGGCATCCCAAATATGTCCTCAGAATATTCCCATGTGCTTATACTATACTTAAATATGACACCCAACATACCATATCAACAGTTATGTATGAACCAAAAACATTAGGACACTTAGTATTCTAGGTACATGATTAACTTCAATGATGTGCTTTTCATTGCTGTCCTAATTTCATTAATAAGATCATTTCAATATGAATAGAGAAAGAGAAGATTAGTAGTTTCAATAAGAAAGAGAGCATATCTACCACCCATAACTGCATTGAAGCAATCTTGAAATTTCAAAGGGATAATCTCACTTATACATGTGCAAGTGTATTTTGCAACATACTTGACGAGAAGTTGTCATACTACCTATCTATTTCATACAGAGAAATAGATTGGTTAAACCTCTATGCTTCTGACCTAGCTTGCCAATAACTAGTATCGAACAATTATAATATTCACAGTTTCCACAATGACTAGATATTCAATAGAGGCATAGAGTCTAGTTGTTAAAAATTACTCGAACATCAAAGCCTTTATCACAAATATTTGGGGACTTCTACATGAATCCCTTTTCTGCATTCAGTTTTATAAGGGCCCTGACCTCTGTAACTCTGTTACATCAATGGTATAAAAACCTTTTTTCTCTGCTTGACTCAGGTTCTCTTTGTTTGCTACACAAAATTATGGTTCACTTCTAGGCACTCTTGATCAACATAAATTTTGGTTTGCATGTCAACTACTGAATTAGGTTAATAGTCAGCATTTATAGAGAGATTCAACACGTTAACTGATGCAGGAGAAAGTAGAGCCCTCATATGGGGGAACAGAGAGATCCATTTCCTAGATAGCTGCTGAATTACACGCACATCAGCTAGCATCATGGATATTGGGCTCAGGTTCAGCCAAACAGCCACCAAGTCCAAATACAGCAAATAGGAGATATCCATGAGGAAGACCGGATCATGTCTGCTAAAGGTTGGTTTTGATGTCGTTCCAGTTTAAGATTAAGCTAAACTTTGGTTCTTTTAAATTTATAGAAGCTTTACTTAAAATTAACTTAAAGGTGGCAGGATTCAAATGAAGATAATAATTAGGTGGGGAAGTTGAAAATGAAAGAATCTAGGATTTTTTTCCATTTAGAGTTTTGTTATATATATATATATATATATATATATATATATATATATATATAGAGAGAGAGAGAGAGAGAGTGTGTGTGTGTGTGTGTGTGCCCCCATGGATTGGTGCAGTAGGTAAGTCCAAGCTCTCTTCTGTGAGGGTTTGAATCATGCCAGCTACATTCAATCGATGATTTACCCGGGAAGTGTAGAGTGGGGCATTTGCATTCTCCCCTAGGTAGCCAGTGAGTTGCGTTCGTGCCCCTAGGTTTTCAAAAGAATAAAATAAAATAAAAATAATATATATGGACAATGAGATATTTACTAACTGGAAGAACAGTTGGAGATAATTTTTTGTGATGTAAATGTAACATATTTTTTCAGATTTATACTACACTTAACTTCCTGCAAAAAAAGAAAAAGTGTGTGCGTGGTGGTGAACATTTTTGTAGATGTCAGCTGACATGTCATCGGTTGATACAAGGTTGTAAAATTCGCTAGATGATAGCTGGGCGGGCACCGGGCGCCTAGTCCCGCCTAATTCTAGCGGTCCACAAAAACGCGGTCCAGAAAGAAAATTTGTTGAAAATTGTCCATAAACAACAAATAATCTTGTTGTCGAGCATCAGGCGGAGTTGTCGCCTAATCCCGATTTTTAGAACAGTGGACTGATATATATATATATATATATATATATATATATGACTGGAACGACACGATTTGCTATAGCAAAAAAATTGCTTATGTTGTTTTAGCAAATGTCGAACGACATATTTGGTCCAACCCGACATATTGACAAACATTTTAAAAAATCGACAGACATGCTAAAATAAACTTTAAATGGTCTTAGATGTTAATGGGTTGAGTCTTTCAAAAATAAATCTTCCCTAATCCCAACTGAAACCCCTCTCTCATTCCCATCTCTCTCAACCCTGGACCCTAGTCCCTTCAATGCAATATAAAGTTTCCTCTCTAGATCTCCCTCTCCTCTCCCCTCTTTCTCAATTTTGGCCCAACTTATTTTTACAAATTTTGCTCAAAATCAGAGCCAAAGCTCTTTCCTCTACTAGAGCAATAGCACTTTCCTTAACCGGGTTTTTATAACAATTTTTATATAGCTAATCAATTTTTGGGATTCTTTTGTAGACCAAATCCAGGGAAAAAGCTTCTCCTCCTCCCTCGATTTTTTATATACCCAAAAGTTGACGGCTATCCCCACTTTTGGAGAATTTAAGGAAAATTTAGAAATTTCTTACTGCATTTTAATTTAATTGAAATCATTCTTGATAGGTTTTCAATTGGATAGCTACAAGATTTAGTTTCATCGGGATGCATGCATTTTTAATGGAAAATTTGGGTTTTGACAGGGTTTCAATAGGACAATATCAGCACTTATTAATGGAAATATTAGGTTCTGATAAAGTTTTAGTCGAATGTCAGCAATTTTTGTTTATTGTTCATCTTATGAAGTTCTGGCTTTAATTTGATGGTAAAAATTAAAAATTTGAGCTAAATAGTTTACATATGGGTAAATTTCAGGAAACCCCCCCCCCCCCCCCCCCCCCCTAAAGTTTCACGCGGTATCAGGGAACCCCCCTAAATTATTATTATTTTTATCAAACAACCCCTTCCACCGTTAGAGAACTGACAACCCTCCTTTCCTTTTACGCTTTCATTTGGAACAAAATAGCTAGAAAAGTGATTCTATGTTTTGAGTGATTCCGATCAATATAGAACTTTTCAAGTCTCATGAAATGACCACCAGTTTTTTTTGTTTCGGTTCCTTCTTTTTATACAAATATTATTAGACTCTGAAGAATTTGAATATTGATAATGGAAAAAATAACACATTTGTCAGGACTTTTAGCAAGAATCTTAATCTAAGGTGTAAGATCGATAGGTCAACTGAAGTAAGAAAAAAACTATAAAATACAAATTGAGGTTTTATTAAAATCCATACAAAGACTAAATCTACCTAAACAAGAGTTAAGAGTATCCCAAACCCACCTAAGAACAAAATCAGAAAACTCATCTCCCACGAACCCACAAATTTAAAGCTTTCTTTCTCAATTGATGAGAATCTGAAAAGATAAAGAGAGTCTGAAATTCTGAATGACTGATCCTAAATACTGAAAACTATCACTCCTACGTATCTCTTATTCAATACTATGACTACTCCCTCATTTCTTAGGAATTTTGTTTTTCTATGTAGTAAATGGTTGGAATATTAGTAAATAATTATATCCAAATACCATCGTAGTGGTGAATTCATTCTTGGTGTTATTCCAGTTTGTCAATTGCTTCAGTATAATT